>CM077161.1:18944921-19031190 GCA_039583875.1 Platanthera guangdongensis | reverse complement strand
AAAAGTGGCTGAATGCACATCAACCAAAGCCATCTAGGGTTCCCTCGATCAAATGGTGTCTGGATCTGCTGATGAAAGAAAGAATAGGAGATCTAATCTCATATCCCAATATGAGAATTTCAAGAAGGAGGAAGCTGAATCAATAGCAGACATGTACAATAGGTTGAGCTCAATCATCAATGAGCTGAAAACCTTAGACAAGGACATCACCCTCACAGAGATGAATGATAAAATCCTTATGTGCTTCCCAAGCTCATGGGATTCAAGGATCTGGCCCATCAAGGAGGCCAGGAGCCTGAATGAGATTTCCACTGAATCTCTTTTAGAAAAGTTGAAGTCCTATGAACAGCTTATCAAATCCAGAGAAGCAGCTGAGCAAAGAACACCTCCACCAGCAAGGAAGGAGCACAACATTGCATTCAAAGCTGCTGAGGAGACAGAGACTCCAACAATGAATGAAGAACTGTTGTCTCTCTTTGCCAAGAGATTCTACAAGATGGCAAGGAAAGACTTCAGAAGAAAGTCATCCAGGCAGGATGACAAGCCAAGGTATGAGAAAACCCCCACTAAAGAAGTGGTGTGCTTTGGCTGCAGGAAACCTAGACACTTCCTCTCAGAGTGTCAAAAGACTCAGAAGAAGGAGAAGAGAAGAGATAAGGACACAAGAAGATAGCAAAGCAGCAGGCCTTCCTCCAGCAGACACAAGAAGAAGGAGAAAGGATTTGTAGCTGAAAGCTGGAGTGAAACAGAAGATGAATCCTCATCTTTCAGCTCCAGTGAAGAGGAAGAAGAGGTAAGAGCCAAAGAAGTCTATCTCATGGTAATTGATGCTTCCAGAACTCAATCAGATGAACATGCATCTGACAATGAAGAAGCTTCAGAATCTGAGGCTGACCAGGTATTTTCTTCTTTTGATTATAACTCTGATTCATTCAAATCTGAATTTTAAATCATGTGCATAGATCTAATAAATTCGGAAAAAGAAATTAAGATACTTAGGGAAAAACTAGGAAACCAAGAAAATATTATTTCTGAAAATAATAGGTTAAATGATGAATTAAATTCAGCAAATGAGCAAATTATCTTATTAAAGACTGAGTTATGTGAGGCTAAACAACTTGAGGAAACTCTCAATGGGAGAAGCCTCAAGCTGATGGACATTACAAGCACTGTCAATGCCAGACTAAGTGGCAAGCTGGGCTTGGGTGTTTCATCAAATTTGCCCCCATTCTCAAGAAGAATATTTTGACAACCCCCATCAAATTTGTTTCAGCTAAGGGGAAAGAAATAATAAACAATAAACAAACCATAGAAGAAATTCCCAAATCAAAAGGTCAAAATAACAAAAATCAGAAAACCTTAGGTAAAAACAAAGTTCAGCAGATTTCCTCGAACTCACATCGATGAAACATGAACAGTTCATCGAACTCTAATCGACGAACTCTTAACGCAAACTTTAATTATAATTATTCGTCTAACTGCGATCGACAAACTCTGAATGGTTCGTCGAGCAGAGATCGCCGAACGCGGGGCACGGAAAATGACTATGGTCATTCTCTGGGCAGAGATCGACGATCTCATCCCAATTCGTCGAACTCTGGTCGACGAACTCACAATAATTCGTCGAACCCAGAAAGTCTTAACAAAAATTAAAACTGTAACAGCAACTCTAATAAACCTAGGAAACTATTTAATCCATTAGCTGACTGGATAATTCCACCAAGAAGATATCATCCTTTAGGATACAAATCTCAACCAGAATTCTCTATGATATCCAGTTTTTCATATCAACAATATAAAGGACCCAAGGTAACCTGGGTCAAGAACAACTAACTGTTTTTTCTGTAGGAAAAGAGTTGTCCAGTGATTAATCAAACCTGGTACCTGGACAGTGGATGCTCCAAACACATGACTGGCAGCAAGGATAACCTAATCAACTATAAGTCCAAGCTGGGGCCAAAGGTAATATTTGGTGATTCAAAATGTGGCCAGTCAAAAGGTTATGGAGAAGTGAAAATTGGAGCTGTCACCTTCAAGAAAGTGACATATGTCAGATGACTCAAACATAACCTCATCTTCATAAGTCAATTATGTGATGAAGGTTATCTAGTACACTTTAACTCAACCTCCTGCACTATCTCTAATAAAAAAAAAAATTGTTTTAATTGGAAATAGACAAGACAACATTTACTTAGTTAATTTCTACTCTGCCAATTCAGATATCTGCCTACATAACATAGTTAGTACTCAGAATGAATTATGACATAAAAGGCTAGGTCATGTTAATATGAAAAATATTGCTAGGCTATCAAAAGGTAACCGTGTGAGAGGCTTACCTTCTGACCCCTACAAGAAGGAAGACCTTTGCAGCGCTTGCCAATTAGGCAAGCAAACTAAATCTAGCTTTAAATCAGTAAAAAAAGTGATTCACCTATGATTTTGTATTTGCTACACATGGATCTTTTTGGACCCATTGTTGTACAAATCCCAGGAGGGAAATCTTACACTTTAGTTATTGTAGACGACTTCTCAAGATTCACGTGGGTGTCCTTTCTGAGATCTAAGTCAGATACCTTTAAAGTTCTTAAAGATTTTCTCAGGACCATACAGATTAATACTCTACTCATGTTGCATTGATCAGAAGTGATCATGGTACAAAGTTTGAGTCTCTTCTTATGCATGAGTTCAGTGAGAAGGAAGGTATCAGGCACTGCTTCTCAGCTCCTAGAACTCCCCAACAAAATGGGGTAGCTGAAAGGAAAAATAGGACCCTAATTGAAGCTGCAGGTATATTACTTGCAGATGCTTACATGCCACTAACCTTTTGCGCAGAATCTGTAAGCACAACAAACTATGTCATGAACATGAGCTTGATACATAAACTGAAGAATAGGACTCCCTATGAATTACTTAAAGGGAAGAAACCTAAAATCAATTATTTTAAAGTATTTGGTTGTATATGCTATATACATAATAACAACAAGAAATACATTAGAAAGTTTGAAGCTAAGGCTGAAGAGGGAATTTTTTTAGGATACTCCCAAGTAAGCAAAGCTTATAGAGTATTCAATAAATCATCTTTAAAAAAAGAAGAATCTATTCATGTTACTTTTGATGAGGCTAATATGTCTTGCAAGGAGAAAGAGATTTCTACCATCAATCCTTTGCAGGTACCTTACTTGTGTGAGAACTTGGATGGATTAAGCCTCACCTAAGAGGCTCCAACACATCATTCGCCACAAGATGAAGAAGAAAGTGAAGAAGAAGGAACTGAAGTGACTGAACCTCATCCAACAGCAAACTCAATTCTACAAGAGGAATTAATTCAAAATGTTGTTGCTGAACCAACTCCACCAACTGACTTTGTCACACTCAGGGATCACCCCAGATCCCAAGTAATTAGAGACATGTCAGCAGGTGTACAGACAAGGCATCAACTCAACCAAGATTTGATGCATGCCTGTTTTCTCTCTCAGGTTGAACCTCAATCCATAAAAGATGTTGAGCAGGATCCTCACTGGATCATTGCAATGCAAGAGGAACTTAACCAATTTGAGAGATGTAGAGTTTGGGATTTGGTTCTAAGACCCAAGACTACCCAGTCATTGGAACCAAATGGGTATACATAAATAAACTAGATGCCCAAGGTATAATTGTGAAGAATAAGGCTAGTCTTGTTGCTCAAGGATACAGACAAGAAGAAGGAATAGATTATGATCAAACCTCTGCTCCAGTTTCAAGGTTAGAGGCCATCAGAATTTTTCTGGCCTATGCTGCCTATAAGAAATTCAAGGTGTATCAGATGGATGTGAAGAGTGCATTTCTGAATGGAGTACTTAAAGAAGAGTCTTATGTTGAGCAACCTCTAGGTTTTGTCTCTCCAACCCATCCTTATCATGTTTTTAAATTACAGAAAGCTCTTTATGGTCTAAAGCAAGCTCCAAGAGCTGGGTATGAGACCCTAGCTAGCTTTTTGATAGAACATAAATTCATTAGAGGCATAGTAGATGAAACACTTTTCACTAGACATCATAAGGACCAAACCTTGTTAGTACAAATCTATGTGGATGACATCATATTTGGGTATACTGATTCCAAATTATGCAAGAGGTTCTCTGACCTCATGCATTCAAAATTTGAAATGAGTAACATGGGTGAGCTCTCCTACTTCCTTGGTCTCCAAGTGAAGCAGCTCCCTAATGACATCTTCATCTCCCAAGCTAAATATGCTAAAGAGCTTATAAAGAAGTTCGGGATGGCTGATACCTCAGCAAAGAAAACACCCATGACTACAAATGCTGTAATAGACTCTGATGCACATGGGAAACCTATGGATCAGAAACTATATAGGGGCATTATTGGGTCCCTACTATACCTTACAGCAAGCAGACCTGATATTATGTTTGTCACATGCCTTTGTGCTAGGTTCCAGGTGAACCCTAAAGAATCTCACCTAATTTTCTTAAAAAGAATTTTAAGATATATAAAGAATTGTCCTAGTCTAGGCCTATGGTATCCTACTGAGTCAGAATTTAATTTAACTGGATATTCAGATGCTGACTTTGCAGGATGCAGGGTGGACAGAAAAAGCACCTCAGGAACTTGCCAGTTCCTTGGGATGAGATTAGTGTCTTGGTTTTATAATAAACAATCATATGTGTCTACATCAATAGATAAAGCAGAATATATAGCTGCTGGCAGTTGCTGTTCCCAGATGTTGTGGATCCAAAATCAGCTCTGAGACTATGGTCTCAACTTAAATAATTCAACTCTATTTTGTGATAACACAAGTGCTATAGCCATAGTATAAAATCTAGTTCATCACAGTAGGACCAATCATATATATATTAGGCATCATTTAATTAGAGAGTGTGTAGACAAAAATAAAGTTAATCTTGTCTATATCTACACTGATTTACAAAGATCTGATACATTCACCAAACCTCTGGATGAGAGAAATCACTTGTTCTTTATAAATCAGCTTGTAATGATCAATGGAGAAGACTTAGTTTAATTTCTGTCTGCACTCGATGAATTTGCCAAAGTTCGTCGAACGGAGTTCGACGAACTGGGGAAAGTTCTTGAGATATTCGTCGAACAAAGTTCGACGAACTCTCTGTGAGTGAAGTTGTTTTCGTCGAACGGAGGTCGACGAATCTACTTTAGAAAACTTTCGTCGAACGGAGCTCGACGAAATGTCTCCAAATCTTCAGACTAGGCTCGACGAATTGTTTAACTCTAAATTATTTCGTCGACCTCAGATCGAAGAATTTTTTTTAATTTTCGTGGAACGGAGTTTGTCGATTCATATTTTGGAAAACCCTATATCTAGGTTTTCTTCGACCTCTGTCCCACACTTTCAGTTCCCTTGCACTTGATCTTCATTTTTCTCTTGCAGGTGCTCTCATGGCGATTCAAGCAGAAACTCATGCTGCAATGAAATTTGACACAGGATTCGATGTGGATTTTGACTCTTTCCAACATTCCGACCCCATCTTCCTAGAAATCCTGCAATTACTTGAAGACCAACAACTGAAGAGTCTGCTGTCAACTAGAATCAAGATATCTGCCACAGAAATCAGGGAATGGGTGTACACCTCTGCAACAACAGATGACAATACCATGACCGGCACTATATCTGGTAATACTGTTTCCCTAACTCCCGTCGTTCTCACTGAAATATTTGGATTAAACAATGGTGAAGAGGATTTAGAAATGGATACTGAAGGGTATGATGGGATGTTAAGTTTGGTGGGTTATTCTGGACAAACCCCTAGCAAGTTACTGAAGAAATATCTTTCTGCTGAATTTAAATTCTTAGCAGATATTGTGGGAAAAGTGCTGCTAGGCAAAAACACTGCACACGACTATATAACCAGGCACCAATTTCTGGTTATGTGTGCAGTAGTGAACAAGAAAAGGGTGAACTGGGCTCAGATCCTGTTTGATCTGATAAAGAAAAAAATAATAAAAAGGAAGTCTGTTTTGGAAGAATCTTAGGGATCTTCCTCAAAGAAAAGGCTGCAGAATCACTGGTCTCCCAGACCATATTCATAAATGCCAGAAAGAGGCTAACTTGTGCCCTTTTTGGCAAGTGGGAGAGGACCATCACTAAGCCCTCCAAGGCTTCCTCTTCCACCATAGCTTCTGAAAGTACAAGGGATGATCCAGCCACTCCCCACCCTTCTGAAGAGATCCCCCAGTACACCTCCATCATCTTCCACCATTCCTCCTCTCCAACAAACAAACCAACAATCATAACAACAACCTCAACAACTTGTTCATGTTCCTACTCCAGCTACATCTCCTGCCACCTCTCCACCAATATATATCACTGACACCCCCTCTTCCCTATTCAGGAATATCATCAACCTTCTCCATCTCAATCACCACAACCAACCCCACCTCAGTCCCCCCATGATACCCACATTCCCTGACCACCTTCATCTCCTTTACCACACCATCTGGACAACATCCCATTCTTTACCCTACCTACCTCCCCTCCTCATACTTCCTCCCTTCTAGATATTCAAATGCAAGATGCTATCCCTCCTACTCCACCATCACCTTCCATTCCACCATCTGCAACTCTACCCTTGGAACCCTCCACCATTTCATCTCTTATTTCCCTGCTTACTCATCTCCTCAAGAATCTTATAGCAGATGCCACTACACCACTTGCTACTTCTATATCCTCCCTTGCTGCACAAATAACTGCCCTCTCTGCTGCCCCTCTTCAGTGAGGGGCCTGGCTCCAGTTAGCACTGAAACCAGGCAGGGGAGATACTTGATGAAGAAGCTGCAGCAGTAACAGTTCCAGCAGATATAGTAGCAGCAGCAGCAGCAGATGATGCAGATTTATTTCCAACAGATGATGAATATTTATTTAATTTTATTCATTTTATTGAAACTGACATGGACATATATGAGTCAGTAACAGAAGAAATAGTTATTGTTGGGTATTGTATCCACAATGTACCTGATTTGAAGAAGCCCCTGGACAAGCTAAGGTCAATAGACTATGTATTTGATAAACTTTTTCAAGTTGTACTTGCAGTTTATCCACGCTAAGTGCACACCAATGTCAGGGTGCAGTAGGTCAATATACACGGGTCTGCACGACGTAATCCCTCGTTGAGCAGATCAGTGTGTTGGCCTATGTGTACTCTCTCTATTGGAGTGCACTTACTTTCAAGTACAGGGCCGCTCATATGCAAGAGAAGACAAGGAGTATGGAGGATCAAGGAGCAGCTCCTAGGTGGAAGACGAAAAATCGTCCAAGGCAAATTCGACGAGAATCACCAAGTGATTCTCGCCGAATCGGCGAGAATCACTAAGTGATTCTCGCCGAATCGTCGAGAATCGTCAGTGATTCTCGCCGACTCCTTCTGGCCATCTCAAAATGGTGCCAAGTGAGATTCGGCGAGAATCACTTGTAATTCCCGCCGAACCAGTGGTCAAGCAGCCCATGAATACCAAGTCCAATTCGTTGAGAATCGACAAGTGATTCGACGAGAATCACAAACGATTCTCGACGAATCGTCGATAATCACTTGTGATTATCGACGATTCGTCGAGAATCGTTTGCGATTCTCGCCGATTTTTACTTGGCGTTTTCTCAGAATGCTGCTGAACTGGATTCTGCTTCTGGATTTGTTTGAACCGGATTTTGGGGATTTCATTTGTGGGTCCCACAAACGGTCATATTTGAGAATCCTACAGTATTTATACTCAGGTACTTTTGAACAGTAAAGACAGAAAAATACGCCGAGCTCACGGAAACCCTAAGATCGCGAAATCCTTCCGCCGCCTCCGTCGCCGCTCGCGCAAGTCCGTCGCCGCCACCGATAGATCTTCTTCCCGATCTCCGGCGACAGTAGCTTAGCAAGGCTTGAGTCTCACGCGTCTATCCAGAGATCCTTTGTCTCTCGATTTGTCGATCGGAAACACTTCCCATCCGAATCGATCGAGACGACCGATCCTCGTGTGACCGTTGGTAGACCGAGCTCGCTTCGCAACGAAGTTTGGATCTCCAAGTTCAGCAGCTGCTCTTCATCGTAGCCGCCGATCCCGAAGCTAGCCGCCGCTCGTGTGCCGCCGCCGGTTCCGGGGAAATCCTCTCCAAGAGAGACCAAGGTCGTAGACTCTTCATCGACTTCAAGAACACGTCGTCGAACAAAGAGGAACACCGGAGTCTCCAAGAGAAGTTTGTATCACGTGTACATTCTACATTTTCATTTCGTTGTAAAGGAACTTTTGTTCCGAGTTGTAAGGGTTGGGTGCAACCCGCTTTGTGGGAGTGTTGACTCTCACGTGTGGAAGGGCTCCTTCCGTTAGTGAAGGGATTGAATTTCAATCCCGTTGGTGAAGTGACCGAGTCGTCCCTTGTTGGGGAGATAGGTCGAAGGGGGAAAGTGGATGTACCCAAGTCGGGGAACCACTATAAATTTGCTGTGTTTTCTGTGTGCTGTGTTTGTTGTTTTTATTGTGCAGGTACATCTGTAAATTCCGCAAAAGAACCACACGTCACCTATTCCCCCCCCCCCCATAGGTGCACATAGCCGACACTAGGTGGACTTTCAAGTGGTATCAGAGCGAGGTTCCTCAACAAAAAGGCTAACACCTTGAGGTGAATCCTGCCACTAGTGTCAACAAGGAGACATACAGCTACTATGGACGGGCTCAAGTACTCCGGCAAGATCCCAGTGTGCAACAGACTCAACTTTCCTATCTGGAAGGAAAGGATCAGGTTCTATATGGAAGCAGTGGACCCTCGACTGTTCATGATCGTGCTGGAGGGACCTTATGTACCCACTAAGGCCTCCACCATTGATCCCACCAAGAAAGTGCCAAAGACACTCTCTGAAATGGACAAGGATGAGATGGTCCTAGTGGGCCTTGACATGAAGGCAAGAAACATCCTGGTCAGCGCGGTTGACGACTCTATGATGCAAAACTTCAGCAACTGCAGGACAGCTCAGGAGATTTGGCAGTGCCTGATCATCCTAATGGAGGGCATGGATGAAGTGAGGGATGATCGGAGATCCCTCCTGAACCAGAAGTATGAGGCCTTCCGGCAAGGGCCTAAGGAAGAGATCGGAGTCACATACGAGAACTTCCTGAAGATTGTTAACGCCCTCAAGGGCTATGGAAGAGTGTTCACCAATAGTGAACTCAATGACAAATTCCTTAGGTCCCTTACTAAGGAATGGGACACAAAGATCTGCGCCATCAGAGAATTTGGCAGACTAGCAGACACTGATCCACAAATCCTGTTCGGGAAGCTGATGTCCTATGAACTTCAGCTGAACACCAGGAAGGCAGAGGAAGAAGCAGAGAAGGCTGCTGCAAAAGAAAAGTCTGTGGCCCTAAAAGCCAGTCACTCCAGAAAAGGAAAGGGTGCGGTGTCGTACCGTGCCAGGAATAAGGAAGAAGAGGAGGACTCCGATCCATGCTCCTCCAGCTCAGATCTGTCGGAAGAGGATTTCTCCCTCATCACTCGAGAGTTCAAGAAATTCCTCAAGATGAGGAATCAAAGGAAGAGAGACGGCTCCTCATCCAGACATCAGAAGAAAAACTACTCTTCTGATAGGTATGCATCTAAACCTAACAAACATCGTTCGTCTGATATTATTTGCTTTGGATGCAATAAGCCAGGTCACGTCGTGGCCGACTGCCTTCAAAGCAAAAGAGATAAAGGGAAAGGAGAGGAGCTCAAATCCTCCAGAGATAAGAAGGAGCGGAGCTACATCGCAAGAAGACCAAAGACACTAAGCGAGTCTGATTCCTCAGACTCCAGTGATGATGAGGAAGCCTACTTCGGGCTGGTGGGTCGCTCAGACTCAGAAGGAGAATGTCCCCCATTTACTGGGAAGGTAAAAGCTCACACCCCTCTCTCCGACTCCGACTCTGATCCTGAGTCTCAGGATGATGAACCTGAGGATGGCCCTTCGGCCCGCGAAGCTGAACTCCTCGAGAAGTATGAGCTTCTGCTCAACACTTTCGACGAGTGCCGTAAGAGACTGAGGGCTGAGAAGAAGGAAGTAAAATTCCTTAAGGGTGAGTGTGTATCCCTAAGGGAAGAGGTCACTAGTTTGATTTCTCTCCGGCAGGAACACCTTGACCTGACTTCAAAGCACTCAGAGTCTTTGCAGCTCCTTGATCTCAAGCAGGAGGAAGTCAACAAATTGGAAGAACTACTTGCGGCAGAAAGGAAGATCGTACAGAGCTTCTCTATGCCAAAAACAGTGCTTCCAGTCGTTGACACCTTCTCTGCTCAGGCCAAAGGAGCTGGCTTGGGGCATATTGGGGCATCTGGTTCTTCATCTAGGAGGAACAAGAACCAGAGGAAGAATAAGGCCGCCAAGAAGGCCTCTGCTGATGAAAAGGGGAAGGCTCCTATTAGTCCTGTTGCGTTCAGAAAGCCTGGCTTTCCTTGCAACCAACATGACTTTGAGTCAACATTTGGGCATCATTTCCGGCCCTCGGTTGCAAAGCCTAAGAGCCGGTATGACGGTTGGAACTTCCCCCGGAACTTTGGTGAGAGTGCCTTCAAGGCACCTTATGAGGAGATCCACATAGGAAATTATGGTCCGTTCTCTAGCGGCCATAATGGAAAGCAGGCGCCAAAAGTCAAGCCTGTTATTCAGAAGGTGACAAAGTCATATGACTGCCGTCACCATGAGGCCTCCACCTCCAGATCCAAGGCCCCAGCTATACCCGTTGTTCCCAGGGTAAGGCAGGAGCCTCGGAAGAGATACAACAGGTTCGACTGTTGGTGCTGTGGCAAAGTCGGTCACTTTGCCGTGGATTGTTGGTTTAATCCAAGGAACTACGAGACTCCCCATGTTAACAATGCGAGACCGACCACTCGTAGGGTTAACCGACCGAGGGGGAGTGTGCTAACCAGGAATCTAGGACCCAAGTTCGATTGGGTTCCTAAGGCAAATTAATTTTGTTTTGCAGGAATGTCCAAAGGCCACCAAAACGCCAATCTGGTATTTGGACAGTGGATGCTCCCGGCATATGACCGGGACAAGAAGCCTGCTGCGTGATTACACTCCAGTCGAGAATGGACCCAAAGTCATCTTTGGAGGGTCAGATCGAGGAGTCACCAGAGGTTATGGTATGATTTCCAACGGTATAATCTCTATCACCGACGTGGCTTATGTTGAAGGGTTAAACCATAACCTGATCAGTGTAAGTCAGTTATGTGATAAAGGTTATGACGTTAAGTTCTGCAAGGATAAATGTCTGATAATTTCACGTACCTCCTCTGAGACGGTATTATCAGGCATTAGGAGCAGAAATATCTTCTTCTTAGATTTTCTTAGTATAGATTCATCTACCCCCGTATGCCTTGTGGCAACAGGCAGTGCTTCTCTTTGTGAACAATGGCACAAGAGATTGGCACATATTAATTATAAGACAATTAGTATGCTATTTTCTAAGAATTTAGTAAGAGATGCTCCCAGTATCAAGTGCATCAAGGATAGCCCCTGTCATGCATGCCAGATGGGCAAACAGACACGGGCTACCTTTAAGAGCATTGCTGACAAAGACTCTTCCCGATGTCTTTACCTGCTACATATGGACTTGTTTGGCCCAATGCAAGTTCATAGCTTGGGAGGCAAGTCATATACGCTAGTGATAGTTGATGATCACTCACGGTTTACATGGGTGTTCTTTTTGAAACGAAAGTCAGATACTTTTGACATCTTCACTAATTTTGTCAAGCAAGTTCAGAACGAATTTAACTGCTCCGTGGTCAAAATCCGAAGTGACCATGGAACAGAATTCGAATCTGGTGCTATGACAGAATTTTGTGAAGAACAAGGTATCTTTCATGAGTTTTCCTCCCCGCGCACTCCTCAGC
Source organism: Platanthera guangdongensis (assembly GCA_039583875.1). Taxonomy (NCBI): domain Eukaryota; kingdom Viridiplantae; phylum Streptophyta; class Magnoliopsida; order Asparagales; family Orchidaceae; genus Platanthera; species Platanthera guangdongensis. The sequence continues at coordinate 19,019,315 of CM077161.1, read as the reverse complement.
AAAATGGAGTTGCGGAGAGGAGAAATAGAACACTCATTGAAGCCTGCACGACTATGTTGAAAGATGCTTCTCTCCCGGAATACTTCTGGGCAGAGGGTGTCAATACGGCATGTCATGTACAAAACCGAGCTTTGATCAACAAACATCATCGTAAGACGCCCTACGAGCTCCTGAAAGGCAGGAAACCAACCATGTCCTACTTGAGGATCTTTGGTTGCAGATGCTATGTACTGAATAATGGGAAGTACCCGCGTACTAAATTCGGTGAAAAATGCTTCGAGGGCATTTTCATGGGCTATAGTTCCCATAGTCGGGCATATAGGGTCTTCAATAAGAAAACCCTAGTGGTAGAAGAATCAATAAATGTTGTATTTGATGAAGGAAGTTTGCTTAACTGTCATTCTTCCAGTAGTCTTATTGAAGATGCAGGTGCTAGACTTGACCAGCTGAATCTGGATGAGACCCCTAAAGATGACGCACCCAAGTACATCAAAGTTTCCACCTCCACGTCATCTGAAGATGTTGAAGATCAAGATGGAACAAATCTTTTAGAAGAAAGAGAAGCACAAGAAGTAGCTGAAGCTCCAGACGCCAGACTTCTAGAACTCCGTCACGTGCGGGATCATCCTAGAGAACAGATCATCGGAGATCCTCGTGTAGGCGTCAGAACTCGAAGAGGTACAACTAACGAAGTATTGCATCTCAGCTTCCTGTCACAGGTAGAGCCAAAGAAGTTCGATGAGGCGAACAAGGATGCGGCATGGATTCTGGCCATGCAAGAGGAACTACATCAATTCGAACGTTGCAAGGTTTGGACGCTGGTTCCCAGACCATACAAGCAGAATGTCATTGGCACGAAGTGGATTTTCAGAAACAAGCTGGATGAACATGGTGTCATCATAAAGAACAAGGCCAGGCTGGTGGCTCAAGGTTACAGACAGGAGGAAGGGATTGACTTCGACCAAACCTTCGCACCAGTCGCAAGGCTCGAGGCAATCCGGTTGTTCCTGGCATATGCTTCACACAAAGGATTCACTGTCTACCAAATGGATGTGAAATCGGCATTCCTGAACGGAGACCTGAAAGAGGAAGTATACGTCGCTCAACCCCCAGGTTTTGTCGACCCTACTTATCCCAATCACGTTTATTTTCTTAATAAGGCCTTATATGGGTTGAAACAAGCTCCACGAGCTTGGTATGAGACTTTATCTAGTTTTCTTCTTGAGAACAAGTTCTCCAGAGGTAAAATAGATAAAACATTGTTTCTCCGGGAAGTCAAAGGCAAGATTTTGCTGGTGCAAATCTATGTCGATGACATAATATTCGGCTCAACGGACAACAATCTTTGCAAAAAGTTTTCCAAACTTATGCAAGGAAAGTTTGAAATGAGCAGTATGAGAGAGCTCAAGTATTTCTTAGGCCTTCAAGTGAAACAGTCTGAGGATGGAATCTTCATCTCTCAGACGAAGTTCACAAATGAACTCCTTAAGAAATTCGGTATGGAGAGTGCAACCTCTATGAGGACTCCAATGGCATCCACCATGTCTCTGGATAAGGATGAGAAAGGTAAACCTTTCGATGAAACCAAATACAGAAGCATCATTGGATCCCTGCTCTACCTTACTGCCAGTAGACCGGATATTATGTTCTCCACTTGTGTATGTGCCCGATATCAGGTGAACACTAAGGAATCTCACTATGTCGCTGCAAAGCGAATTCTAAGATACCTTAAAGGTACTCCTAATCTTGGCTTGTGGTACCCGAGGAACAATGATGTCGAGCTAATAGGCTTTTCAGATGCTGATTTTGCAGGGAGCAGGGATGACAGGAAAAGCACCTCCGGGACGTGTCAATTCCTCGGCAGGAGGCTTATCTCATGGAACAGCAAGAAACAGAATTGTGTTGCAACCTCCACAGCAGAGTCCGAGTATATCTCGGCAGGAAGCTGTTGCGCACAACTCCTTTGGATCAGAAATCAGTTGGCCGACTACAACCTTCAGTTCAAGGAAGTTCCAATGTACTGCGACTCCTCCAGTGCAATTGCCATTGCCAACAATCCGGTGTCGCACAGCAGAACGAAGCATATTGAAGTACGCTACCACTTCATTCGGGAGCACGTGGAGAACAAGGATATCTCTCTCTGTTATGTCCCCACGGACAAGCAGATTGCTGATATATTCACAAAGCCCCTAGACGAGGCAAAGTTCAATCTTTTCAAGACAGAATTGGGGATGCTCAATTATGAAGAATGAAGACTACAGAGGCTCCCAACTCGTGCATAATCTGAGGGGGAGCCGGGAACTCCAGCGTGAGTACAGATGCAAGACCTGAGGGGGAGCTAAGGGCCAAAGGTTCCTGACCCCGATTTGCCGAAGCCGAAAAGGGGGAGATAACCCTCTCGGGGTCAAGGCTAAGGTGGCTCCAGCTTGCTCCCAAGCACTCGGTATTGGTAAGGGATGTCTCCACTTAATGATGTTAAGTTTATGGTCTTCAGTTGCTTTTCTTTTCATTTGCTCTATTCACCTTAGCTTGTAGGGTTTAGGCTTCTTCAAATAGGGGGAGATTGTTGGGTATTGTATCCACAATGTACCTGATTTGAAGAAGCCCCTGGACAAGCTAAGGTCAATAGACTATGTATTTGATAAACTTTTTCAAGTTGTACTTGCAGTTTCTCCACGCTAAGTGCACACCAATGTCAGGGTGCAGTAGGTCAATATACACGGGTCTGCACGACGTAATCCCTCGTTGAGCAGATCAGTGTGTTGGCCTATGTGTACTCTCTCTATTAGAGTGCACTTACTTTCAAGTACAGGGCCGCTCATATGCAAGAGAAGACAAGGAGCATGGAGGATCAAGGAGCAGCTCCTAGGTGGAAGACGAAAAATCGTCCAAGGCAAATTCGACGAGAATCACCAAGTGATTCTCGCCGAATCGGCGAGAATCACTAAGTGATTCTCGCCGAATCGTCGAGAATCGTCAGTGATTCTCGCCGACTCCTTTTGGCCATCTCAAAATGGTGCCAAGTGAGATTCGACGAGAATCACTTGTAATTCCCGCCGAACCAGTGGTCAAGCAGCCCATGAATACCAAGTCCAATTCGTTGAGAATCGACAAGTGATTCGACGAGAATCACAAACGATTCTCGACGAATCGTCGATAATCACTTGTGATTCTCGCCGATTCGTCGAGAATCGTTTGCGATTCTCGCCTGATTTTTACTTGGCGTTTTCTCAGAATGCTGCTGAACCGGATTCTGCTTCTGGATTTGTTTGAACCGGATTTTGGGGATTTCATTTGTGGGTCCCACAAACGGTCATATTTGAGAATCCTACAGTATTTATACTCAGGTACTTTTGAACAGTAAAGACAGAAAAATACGCCGAGCTCACGGAAACCCTAAGATCGCGAAATCCTTCCGCCGCCTCCGTCGCCGCTCGCGCAAGTCCGTCGCCGCCACCGATAGATCTTCTTCCCGATCTCCGGCGACAGTAGCTTAGCAAGGCTTGAGTCTCACGCGTCTATCCAGAGATCCTTTGTCTCTCGATTTGTCGATCGGAAACACTTCCCATCCGAATCGATCGAGACGACCGATCCTCGTGTGACCGTTGGTAGACCGAGCTCGCTTCGCAACGAAGTTTGGATCTCCAAGTTCAGCAGCTGCTCTTCATCGTAGCCGCCGATCCCGAAGCTAGCCGCCGCTCGTGTGCCGCCGCCGGTTCCGGGGAAATCCTCTCCAAGAGAGACCAAGGTCGTAGACTCTTCATCGACTTCAAGAACACGTCGTCGAACAAAGAGGAACACCGGAGTCTCCAAGAGAAGTTTGTATCACGTGTACATTCTACATTTTCATTTCGTTGTAAAGGAACTTTTGTTCCGAGTTGTAAGGGTTGGGTGCAACCCGCTTTGTGGGAGTGTTGACTCTCACGTGTGGAAGGGCTCCTTCCGTTAGTGAAGGGATTGGATTTCAATCCCGTTGGTGAAGTGACCGAGTCGTCCCTTGTTGGGGAGATAGGTCGAAGGGGGAAAGTGGATGTACCCAAGTCGGGGAACCACTATAAATTTGCTGTGTTTTCTGTGTGCTGTGTTTGTTGTTTTTATTGTGCAGGTACATCTGTAAATTCCGCAAAAGAACCACACGTCACCTATTCCCCCCCCCATAGGTGCACATAGCCGACACTAGGTGGACTTTCAAGTTATTGTTGGTGATTTCATTATTAATCCCACAGTAGATTTGGTAAATCTTTTGAGAATTTTTGATACAGCTTATTTGAGCTTTCCTCCAGCCGACAGTATTAAGCCATCTTTGGCTATTATTCCTTATTCCTCTCCAATAAGTCCTAAAGTTGCCAAGCAACTCAAAGACATTTTTGCTGCTCCAAAGACTACAGTCATCCCATCTCCACCTAAGGCTGACTCAGTCATCATTTCATCCCCTCTAGAAACAATTTCTGCTCCAGTTTTTATAATGGATGACTCCCCTATGCCTGATTTGGATCAACTGATCATGACTAATATACAAGAGAAAAATAAGACAGTGGCTGAAAGCACTGCTATTAATAGCCCTCCTACTCCTCCTCCAGCTCCAGTTGCAGCTCCTCTTCCAGCTCCCTCTCAGGCAGATAAACCTTTGATTTCTGCAGAGGCTCTTAAAGCACTAGATTCACTGTATGACAATCCTCAGGATTCTGATGATGATGATGAGGATGAAGATGAAGACTCAAATGAGGAACCTAAGAAAAAGAAAGTTTCTAAAAAGAGGAAAGCACCTCCACCTCCTACTCCAAAGCTCAATCCAGCAAATGACACCCCTACTACATCCTCCAGAAAATCACTCCTTATAAGGGAATGTCTGCTTGGATGTGGTTATCTAAAACTGAACAGAAATAAAGAGAAGCAGAAGATATTCTCCACCTCCACAAAGATTCACGAAGGATCCTCCTCCACCTCCTCCTCCAGCTGCTGGTGCTTCAGGCACAACATCTCAAAGGTCTACTCAGTTTCAAACTTATAAAAGGCATCAGGGTAGATCCTCATCCTCAGGAAGCATCCAGCATAGATACTACTCTTCAGGCAAACAGCACCAACCTCAATAGTAGCAGCATCAACAACAGTTACAACAACAACTCACTAACAATCAAAAAGCTGAAAGCCCCAAGAGACCTGCTTCCTCACCTGTACCATATGAAGATCCTGAAACAGCAACAACAGCTAGGATGGCCAGGTTCCAAGAACTGGTTGGCCTTTCTATGATCAACAAAGCCAGAGCTGAAGGGAAGGATCCGTCAGAATATACTACTATGTCAAAATACAGGAAGGAAGAGCTCAACAGGTTTGAAAAAGCTAAAACAAATTTCAATGTTGATGACTATATGAAACTGCATCCAGAAGCAGTAGTACCCAGGGCTACATCTCTAAATATCATTGGGGTTGCTGACATGACTAAGACAAAGGTGCAAGCTGCAGATCCCAACAGGAAATTATATTTACTAAGCTTGGAGAGAAAAGCAAAGAGGAGAAGCACAAAGGGAAAAGGCAAAAGAAATGATTTTTAAACTATCTTTAGTCTGTCTAAGTCGGCTTAAAACTGCTTTCTAATTTTTGATACAAATCTTATTGTATATATATATATATATCTACTGCATGTGTTAATTTTATCTGCCAGATATATGTTTTCTTGCTTTGTTTACTTTCAAGTTTAAGTTTGAGTCTGTAATTAGTGACCTCACCCAAATAGGGGAAGATTGTTGGATCCCTAGTTGGATTTGGGCTAGGTTCACTAAGTTAGGATCATATGACCCATCATGTATAGCCAGGGCCATGGTTGTGTCCTAGAGTCTAGGCCAAGTCCTTAGAATCAACATTACATGGACCAGCCTTCAACAGACTGCCAGAGACTCAAGCAATTGTGTCAACACTTCGGAAAGGCTGTGTCGACACCAGAAGCTAGACTGTGTCGACACCAGAAGCCAGACCGTGTCGACACACAGGACTTGTGTCGACACATAGAACATCTATCGACATCAACTGTGTCGATACCAGAAGCCAGATTGTGTCGACACACAGGACTTGTGTCGACATATAGAACATCTGTCGACATCAACTGTGTCGACACCAGAAGCCAGATTATGTCGATACACAGGACTTGTGTCGACACACAGAATATCTGTCGACAACAATTATGTCGACACACAGGACTTGTGTCGACACACTCCAGATTTCTATTAAAACAATAACTATGTCAAGACAAGAAGCAATTATGTCGACACACAGGACTTGTGTCGACACATTCGACAGAAGCTATTTTAAGATGTTAAAGAAGAACTGTGGACTCAGCTCGACGAACTTAGACCACATTGGCAAGAGTTATCTAGCAGTAGTTAGAAGTTCTCAGCCCAACGAAACTAGTTCTCAGTTCGACGAACCCAGTTCTCAGGTCGACGATTTCTGGATACTCTACTTCAGCATTTCATTCCAGAAATATCTAAGTCCAAAAACACTTCACTGAACTCTGGTCAACGAAGTCAAATTCTCAGCTCGACAATCTTGGAACTCAGCTCGACGAACAGAAGCCATCTGGTCGACGAACACAACTCCTCAGCTCGACGAACTGTGGACTCAGCTCGACAATTTCTGTTCTTTGTTTGACGATTCCAGACTTGGTTATTTCCTTCCTTCTGTCCTTAGTTTACTGCATTAATTCCTGAGTAATCAATGCTCAATATTCTCTAAACATTATCGTTAGACGAAGCATTGATTATGGTCTTCATCAGGATTATTGCTTGCTGTTTTTCCATGGGATAGTTGGGGAAATTCAATCAATGCAAATATTCTCAAGGCCGTCAGCATTGAATGCAGAAGAATTTCAAATTTCAAAAGAAAACCTTTTTGGAAAATAAAAAAGCGATTTTCTCACTTTTCCTACAGATAGAATTCAATCAGAGAATTAAATCACTCAACAATACAGTCAGTCTGCAACAAGGATTTCTCTGTCTCTCTCTCGACAGAATGCTAATACACAGATAGAGAAATCTGATACAGACATACAAGATCTAGACCAGAAGAATATCAACAATTTGAAGGAGAAGAACATCAAATAAAAATCAAGAGTCTTCTTCCTTCTACACTCCAGGACACTTCAAAGGACAACAAATCCTCTATCTGTCAAGAAGTTCCTGGAATTCATCTGGTTAAAACAACAGTCTGAAGGCCTATCACCCTGAAGCAAAGCTCCATCTTTCCTGAACCATTCAACATCTCAGGGGGAGCCTTTGCTAACATCAAATCCACAAAAGTCTTCTCAATTGTTTTGAGAAAGAGAAGACATAATCAATCTCTCACCCCCCCCACTGTATAAAGGGTTCTTAACTCTCTTCAAAAGATATTCCTGGTTGTAAGGGACCTGATCAAAAGACTTGAGTTTTGATTTTTGAGCACCTGATCAAAAGCTCATTGGTGTCAGGCACCCGATCAAAAATCTGAGTGGATTCCTACCAGGGTGGTAGAAGAGTGGATGTACCCAGGTTGGGGAACCACTATAAATTTCTTGTGTTGTCTGGTTGCTCTTTTCTTTTGTTTCTTGCTGTGGTTGTGATAGTTAGGATTGATGTGTTTGTGCTTTAATTTAATTCATGCAGCACTAGAAGTAGATTTAATTAGTTAGAAAATTTTATAAAAACCCTAAATACTCTATTCCTCTCCCCCCCCCCTCTAGAGTATTCCAGATCTAACCCCTCACTTTCATATACCCTGATCAAACTTTAGGAATGAATAGTTCTTTTTATTTTTGAATAGTGCTTTAATATTATAATAATCATATTTATATTTTTGAACAAAGAAATACGAGTTCAAAACGGATGCTCAAACGAGGGTCGAATTAAATGAAATTCGCACCGTATGCGAACACTGGCGCTACGAATCCAACGACGAAGACGAAACAAAAATCCAACATACAAATCTCGAGTTATAAATTCCTAAAGTTTACGACAAACGTAAATAATACAAACGCGCGCCGAGACTCCAAAAATGCTCGGATCGCGACGAAACTTGACAGACAAGTCAGAAATAATTCATTTTAACGTCGTAACGCAGAATTCTCCAAATTCGACGAAATTTACAAGATTTGGTCGGCTCAACCTGTCACAACCCGCATTTCCTCAACGAGTACATCGTATCAGAGCAAGAGGAACTACGAGTTATGATGCCACGTCGTGCAGGGGATAACTGCACACGCTCAGGCAACCCTTGACGCTTACTTTATGAGTTGAAATTCAACAGTGAAATGTAAGAAAACCTTAGATTGAATGACCGTATCCCTCGGCCTTAGGTAAGAAAACTGATTTGTACGCTGCGGAAATACTTTGTTTATTTATGATGAGCTCCTATATACAGTCGATAGTGATACTACTATAAGAAATCCTCTTTGTTTACGTCATTTAGAACATATGTCTTAGTTGATCAAAACATGTATGCATGATATACAATAATAGGTTTTGTGTAGCTTAAAAGTACCTAATGCAACCTATCATAAACCCTTCCCAAAAGCAAGTAGACGTCATTCCATCTAAATGAGTCATATTAGCAGTCTAGTAGTCATATAGTACAAGTAAAGGAAACCACCAATGGGCGCAAACAAACTGACACGAACCCATTGGGGCACATGTATGTCTGTACAACAAAGAAAAGAACTACCTCACTACACAAGCTCGGCTAGTTCCCAAGAAACGCCTCCAACAAACCTAGCCGTTCAATCGGCTACAACCTGCACCTGAGGCATTCAAGAAAGAATACCTCAGCAATCAACCAAACTATACAAAAGAGAGCATGAATTTCATAATCAATAAAGAAGAGGCTTACCGACCCCATAGCAATGTTTCATATAAGTAAAAAGAGTGCATAAAACAAATGCATACAAGTAGTAAACAATGTCATTCCAAAGTGTCAACCGCACCAAGTGCGTACAAGTTCAACAAGTCCTGCTCCACCCGCGGGAGGAAAAAGGGCAATACACATGCCCAAGTCACTAGAACAAGAAACCACCAAACTAGTGAAACATAAGCAGCGGTTACGTTCAATTCCGCAAGAGTCTTTCGGTGGCGGCCTTAAAGTGGAACGCACCAAACAAAACCAGCCCAAATCGGGGCCAAAGTGGTCTCTCTAACCACAAAAAAACCAAAACCCGGTGGCCACAGGCTGAAACCACACCACCCCTTGCAGAATTTTCACACAAACGCTCCTGCCATGGTTCACAATTCGCCTCACAAAACACCCCATAACCTAAGCTAAACACGTTCCTTTCATCATTCTCACGCATGACGACAAGTTGATAGAAATGTCATTAAGAATCTACATGAAGTACATGATGAGGAACAAGAACAAATCACATGCTTAGGCAAGAAAAAGGTTACATGAACATGCATAAATAGAGCTACATGAGTCACATGAACAAGATGAATGACATGAAGCAATCTAACATGGACTTGCTAACTAAAACTAAGAATGAAAATCATAGTCATGGAGCATAGGGAAATTCAAAGGCATCATAAAGGCTAGTGAGGAAGACCTCATAACAAGAAGAATAAGCTAGGAAATTGGAAAAAAGACAAACTAGTTAAGTTGGCACAATCCAAATCAAGAAAGAAGATTGGCAAGGGTGAAGAACACCGCTTGCCTGAACCGAGACGATGCCGCGACGGCTGCTCCTCTGTTTCCTTGCCTTGCTTGCTCCCTTGCTCTCTTGCTTTCTCTTTGAGGATGAAGAAGATGATGAAGAGAAGGTAAAATGAGAAAGACAATTCCTGTTTCGGCCTTATTTCTTCCAGAATAGAGCTGAGCGGTTAGATGCAGAATCAAGGAAATCAACGACACAAAAAAACTGGAAAAAGTCGATTTTCGGGCCGGTCACGCCCTATGTCACGCCCGTGACACAGGGCGTGTACCATAAGCGGCGCAGAAAGTCGGCAAAATTCAGGTTTATCCACACAGTACACGGCCGGGTACACGCCCGTGACGGGTCGGTCACGCCCGTGACCTAGGGCGTGTAGCCCGTGTCTCGACACCTTGTCGACACAAAGTGTCGACACTCGACACAGCTGGACACGCCCTGTGACACGCCCGTGTCACAGGCCGTGTCCCCTCTCTCGACACCCGACACTCGACACTCAACACTCGACACTCGACACTCGACACTCGACACTGCGGGACACGGCCCGTGACACGCCCGTGTCACGGGGCGTGTACCCCATTCGTCGAGCTTAACTCGACACCAGCAAATCGTCGTGTCAAGGAGGTCACGCCCAGGTCACGGCCTGGGTCACGCCCGTGTCAGGGGGCGTGTCTCACACAAAAATGACCATATTTCCCTGTTTTGAAAAATGTTCCTGTGTCGTCCTAGACCATTTTTGCCTTAAGAACTTTTTACCCCTTTTTTTCCTGTCCCAGCAACTCACTTTCAGAAATATTTCCCGGGCGCGAAAAAGTGCAAACATTCCCTAAGAGGCCTCACCGAGTCCCCAAGTTGGACTCCGGTTTGCTGGGGAATCGTGCAACTCGGCAACCAAAACAGCCACTCGCAAGCCCATGGGAAAAACCATACTCGAACAACGTTCAAAGTCAACGTAACGCCATCATGCGTACGCAATCAAAATTCCGGGGCATTACAATCACTCCCCCTAACAAAAAGTTTCGCCTCGAAACTTTTCCATTATGTGGATCTCCATCCAAAATAAGATAACAAACCAAAAACACCAATGCAACAAAAACACTAATCCACATACCAGCTTGGTTACGGGAACAAATGAGGGTGAGCCGCCCTCATCGTAGACTCGAGCTCCCACGTCGCGCTTTCCACATCCTGATTTTTCCATAGCAACTTGACCATCAGAATCGTCTTTTTCCGCAACACGCGATCTTGGGAGTCCAATATCCGGATAGGCATCTCCACATAAGAAAGGTTTGGCGCCAACTGTGGCACCATATCCAACACTTGCTGATCATTCCGCACACATTTGCGAAGTTGGCTAACATGAAACACGTCGTGAACACCAGGAAAGTTCACGGGTAATTCTACCTTGTATGCGGATGCACCAACTCGCGCAAGAATCTTGAAGGGACCCACAAATCTTGGGTCTAGTTTGCGCTCTTTTCCAAACCTTTTAATCCCAACCATTGAGGAGACTTTCAAGAAAACGAAATCCCCCACCGCAAACTCTAATTCCGACCGTCGTCGATTGGCATACTTTTCATATCGCTCTTGGGCGATTCGAAGCTTCTCTCGAATACCTCGTACGACAACTTCCATGTCCTCGAGTGCCTCTGGGCCCAACAAAAGCCGCTCGCCAATCTCAGTCCAAAAGAGAGGAGTCCGACATCGACGCCCATATAAAGCTTCGAACGGAGCCATTTGCAAGCTTTCTTGATAGCTATTATTATATGCGAATTCCATAAGCCGCAAACGTTCATCCCATGCTCCGCCATACTCAAGAATATAGCATCGAATCATATCTTCTACAATTTGATTTACTCGTTCTGTTTGGCCATTCGTCTGAGGGTGGTAAGTAGTGGAATACCGCAAATCCGTTCCCAAACCCTCTTGTAGACTCTTCCAGAAACGAGAAGTAAATCGGGAATCCCTGTCTGATATGATATCGACTGGCACACCATGCAGTCGGATGATCTCGTTCAAATAGAGCTCCGCTATTGTCTTCATTGGGTAGTTGACCTTAAAGGGTATGAAATGAGCACACTTGGTCAATCTATCCACGATCACCCACACGGAGTCATGTCCTCGTGGAGATCTTGGTAAACCTGTTATAAAATCCATGGAGATGCTTTCCCACTTCCATGTTGGAATCTCCAATGGTGTCAACTTGCCACCAGGCCTCCCATAATCAGCTTTCACCTGCTTGCATGTATGACATTCAGCTACAAATCGTGTTATATCTCTTTTCATTCCATACCACCAGACAATTTGTTTCAGATCACGGTACATTTTTGTTGAGCCTGGATGGTAGGTCATACTTGAGCCATGTGCTTCCTAACACACCTTCTCGCGAATATCTCCAACTAAGGGAATACAAAAGCGACCACGATACTTTAACGTGCCCCCTTCATCAATAGAAAAATCCGGTAATTCACCCTGTTCAGTCCGAAGCAATAGATGTAAAAGATCAGGATCATCCTTTTGATGTTGTCTTGCAAGCACCAGCCATGAAGGTTCTTCTACTGCCGAATGACTTTGCGGGTCATATTTGCCCACAAAAATATCCATCAATAGAAATTCCTCCACAAGACGGTCGACGGAAAGATGAAATAATTTCCCCGTCTTCCGACTCAAAGCATCGGCCACAACATTCGCTTTCCCGGGTGATACTGAATGTCCACATCATAATCAGCTACATATTCCAGCCATCGACGTTGGCGCAGATTCAGTTCCTTCTGTGTGAAGACATACTTTAAGCTTTTATGATCTGTAAAGATTTTGCACTGCGCAGCATACAGTAAGTGTCTCCACAACTTCAACGCAAAGATCACCGCTGCGAACTCCAAATCATGCGTTGGGTAGTTCTTTTCATGAAGTTTCAATTGCCGAGACCCATACGCAATCACCTTTTTGTCTTGCATTAAAACACATCCAAGTCCAACGTGCGACGCATCCACAAAAACGTCATAATCTATCCCTTCCGTCGGCAAGATTAACACAGGAGCGGTACATAACCTGTTCTTGAGTTCTAGGAATGAGGCCTCACACTTGTCATTCCACTCAAACGCCACATTATTCTGGGTTAAGCGAGTCAAAGGTGCGGCCAATGTCGCAAAACCTTCGACAAATCTGCGATAATAGCCGGCCAATCCCAAGAAGCTTCGAATCTCCTTGGGTGTCTCCGGTTTTATCCATTCCATGACTGCAGCAATCTTTTCGGGATCCACGGAAATTCCATGTTGATTAATAACATGACCCAGAAAAGCAACTTGAGGCAACCAAAACTCGTATTTGCTTAGTTTGGCGAATAATCGTTGGTCTCGCAAAGTGGCCAATACTAAACGCAGATGCTGTTTATGCTCCTCAGCACTGCGGGAGTAGATAAGAACGTCATCAATAAAAACCACCACAAACTTATCCAAGTAGTCCTTGAACACCCTGTTCATCATATCCATGAAAGCTGATGGTGCGTTGGTCAAACCAAACGACATCACCAGAAATTCAAAATGGCCATGCCTTGATCGAAATGCAGTCCGCGGAATATCAGACTCCCGGACCTTGAGCTGATGATAGCCCGAACGGAGATCAATCTTCGAAAATACGGAACTGCCACGCAGTTGATCAAACAAATCATCGATTCTTGGCAGTGGGTACTTGTTCTTAATCGTCACCTTGTTCAATTCCCGGTAATCGATGAAAAGTCGCATCGACCCATCTTTCTTCTTCACAAATAACACCGGTGCACCCCAAGGTGATGAACTCGGCCTAATAAACCCTTTTGCCAATAAGTCATCCAACTGGGTACGCAACTCTGATAGCTCACGCGGGGCCATTCTATACGGTGCTTTCGCAATAGGCCGCGTACCCGGTTCCAAATCAATAACGAACTCGACATCACGATCAGGGGGAAGACCAGGAAGATCCGTAGGAAAAACATCTGGGAATTCACGCACAACAGGAATTTCCTCCAAACGCGGCAAAACAGCACTAGTCCCCACAACTGAGACTAAACAAGCAAAACAGTCGGAAACAAACAACGTCCGAACACATACCGCCGAAATCCCTGGAGAATCCTGGCAAGAATCACCATACACACTTCCTGGCTGACCATCGTCCTTGATAAAATCCAAGCGCTTCCCTCTGCACTGGATGACGGCGTCATAGCGGGATAACCAGTCCATACCCAGAATGACGTCAAAATCCTCCAAATCGATCACCTTGAAATCAGCCTTTGCTAAGAAATCGCCCAACAAAATGGGACAAGCAAGAAGACCCCAGTCTGCCACCACAGAAGCACCGGAAGGAAATTTCACCAAAAAGGCATTCCCCACTCGATCTGGTGTCAAATGATACCGATCCAGAAAGGTTCGCGCCACAAATGAATGGGTCGCGCCAGAATCAAAGAGAACACGCGCCCAACGGTTCTTTACCTTAAAGTTTCCTATACGGGTATATATGCTAAGAACTACACGTAAAAGGCAGAAACAAAACAGGAACCAGAGGAATGAATCGAACCTGAGATAACCTGAGGTGACGTCTGCGCTTCCTCTAAAGAGACGACATTCAACTTCCCTTTGCCTTTGTCTACATGCGGAGGCGGAGGCAAAGCCTGGAGTGGTGCGGGTTGTAAAACAGGTTGGATCTGCGGGCACCTGACACGAAGATGTCCTGGTCTGCCACACTGGAAGCACACCTTGTCTTTGGCCCAGCAACGGCCCACATCATGACCTTTTCTCCCACAAAATGTACAGTACAAGTCTCTCGTTGGCGCACCCTGAATGGCGTGCACCTGCTCCTTCTTTTGCATCCCCAACCGCTTGAAACATTTCTCAAACGGGTGACCGACTCGGCCACAGAAACTACATATTTCCTTCTTCTTCTTTACGTCTGACTCGTGGGACATTTTCTCTCCCACCAACTGTCTCTTGCCCTGCCTCATCTGCTGCCCTCTTTGTTTGGCAGTTTCTATAGCTTCCACCTTCAACGCAGCCTCAACCGCAGTGGTGTAACTTGTCGCTCCATAAGCACTTGCGAATTGTTGCACGTCGCTGCGGAGTCCGCTAAGAAATCTCTTTACGCGGTCAGCTTCCGTCATCACCAAGCTCGGAGCAAAATGACTCAACTTGCTAAACTCAATTTCATACTCACTCACTGTGAGTTTCCTCTGCTTCAAGTACAAAAAATCATTCATGAGGCGGTCCCTTTCAACTGATGGCAGAAACTTGCGCCGTAACATGTCTTTGAACGCTTCCCACGAACAGCCCGCCCCTAGGCCTTCCTTTTCTCGCAACCACCAACCTTTCGCCAACCCTTTGAGTTGATAGGCGGCAAGCATCACCTTCTGGTCCTCAGTAACGCCAGCATAACCAAACATTTCTTCCAATGTGATTACCCAATCATCTAAGATCACAAAGTCCGCTTTGTCATCATAAGTCGGTGGTCCAAGTCGCTGAAACTGCGAGATGAAGGTCATCGCAGGAGGAACCACAACTGGGGGTGCCACTGCCACTGAAGGAGTCGAAATTGTGGGGCCTCTGACAGTCTCTTGCCCTCTTGGTGCCAGCCCCGACATCGCTGATGACATATCTTGGAGCTGGGACTGCACTTCCTGCACCTGCCTCGTCAAAGCCTCATTACTTTGGCGAAGACTATCCATCAGGGCATTATTCTGCGCGCCCGAAGACTCGCCCTCGGATTGGGGAGTTTGCCTTGTCACTGGACGCTTCGACATCCTATAAACACGTTCACTCTTGTCAAGCTCAAACCCAACAAAACATACAACGACTATGTACAGACCCGACAGAGATACATATGAATATCAACTGCTAACTTGCTCTGGGAGTTTGAAAATGATGGTATGCCTAACCTAAAGATGACTCACCGTCATCCCACTAACTTGTGCCTAACCGATGAATGCATGACTTTCTTTGACCCAAAACCATGAGTGTACAGGTGTCATCATGTAAATCTTAGCTTGGCACGTTGTGCTATGCAATGTTATGTTATGCGTGTTGTGCGATGCATTCTAGAAAAGGCCTTAATGCATGCCATGAGCGGTCGTACGCATCACAATGCTATGCATCCCATACTACATAGCATTGTATGCAACGAAGAAAAGAAAACGTGCTAGTCTCATCCATGTGGTAAGGTTATGCATCCCATACTACATAACCCGCACATGTTGCCCCTATGGTGGATCCATATACAACCACATATTATGCATCCCATACTACATAATATGCCCCGTATACTTCTTATCATGCCATGAGTGTAGTGTGCGTGCGTCGGCCAAGACATACTGATGGCACCTCGGTGTGTGTATATGATATGATGCTTACAACCAAAACCAAAAGTTGGCCCGACCAATTGTCAAGCAAACCTGGCTTTGATACCAACTGTCACAACCCGCATTTCCTCAACGAGTACATCGTATCAGAGCAAGAGGAACTACAAGTTATGATGCCACGTCGTGCAGGGGATAACTGCACACGCTCAGGCAACCCTTGACGTTTACTTTATGAGTTGAAATTCAACAGTGAAATGTAAGAAAACCTTAGATTGAATGACCGTATCCTCGGCCTTAGGTAAGAAAACTGATTTGTACGCTGCGGAAATACTTTGTTTATTTATGATGAGCTCTTATATACAGTCGATAGTGATACTACTATAAGAAATCCTCTTTGTTTATGTCATTTAGAACATATGTCTTAGTTGATCAAAACATGTATGCATGATATACAATAATAGGTTTTGTGTAGCTTAAAAATACCTAATGCAACCTATCATAAACCCTTCCCAAAAGCAAGTAGACATCATTCCATCTAAATGAGTCATATTAGCAGTCTAGTAGTCATATAGTACAAGTAAAGGAAACCACCAATGTGCGCCAACAAACTGACACGAACCCATTGGGGCACATGTATGTCTGTACAACAAAGAAAAGAACTACCTCACTACACAAGCTCGACTAGTTCCCAAGAAACGCCTCCAAAAAACCTAGCCGTTCAATCGGCTACAACCTGCACCTGAGGCATTCAAGAAAGAATACCTCAGCAATCAACCAAACTATACAAAAGAGAGCATGAATTTCATAATCAATAAAGAAGAGGCTTACCGACCCCATAGCAATGTTTCATATAAGTAAAAAGAGTGCATAAAACAAATGCATACAAGTAGTAAACAATGTCATTCCAAAGTGTCAACCGCACCAAGTGCGTACAAGTTCAACAAGTCCCGCTCCACCCGCAGGAGGAAAAAGGGCAATACACATGCCCAAGTCACTAGAACAAGAAACCACCAAACTAGTGAAACATAAGCAGCGGTTACGTTCAATTCCGCAAGAGTCTTTCGGTGGCGGCCTTAAAGTGGAACGCACCAAACAAAACCAGCCCAAATCGGGGCCAAAGTGGTCTCTCTAACCACAAAAAAACCAAAACCCGGTGGCCACAGGCTGAAACTACACCACCCCTTGCAGAATTTTCACACAAACGCTCCTGCCATGGTTCACAATTCGCCTCACAAAACACCCCATAACCTAAGCTAAACACGTTCCTTTCATCATTCTCACGCATGACGACAAGTTGATAGAAATGTCATTAAGAATCTACATGAAGTACATGATGAGGAACAAGAACAAATCACATGCTTAGGCAAGAAAAAGGTTACATGAACATGCATAAATAGAGCTACATGAGTCACATGAACAAGATGAATGACATGAAGCAATCTAACATGGACTTGCTAACTAAAACTAAGCATGAAAATCATAGTCATGGAGCATAGGGAAATTCAAAGGCATCATAAAGGCTAGTGAGGAAGACCTCATAACAAGAAGAATAAGCTAGGAAATTGGAAAAAAGACAAACTAGTTAAGTTGGCACAATCCAAATCAAGAAAGAAGATTGGCAAGGGTGAAGAACACCGCTTGCCTGAACCGAGACGATGCCGCGACGGCTGCTCCTCTCTTTCCTTGCCTTGCTTGCTCCCTTGCTCTCTTGCTTTCTCTTTGAGGATGAAGAAGATGATGAAGAGAAGGTAAAATGAGAAAGACAATTCCTGTTTCGGCCTTATTTCTTCCAGAACAGAGCTGAGCGGTTAGATGCAGAATCAAGGAAATCAACGGTACAAAAAAACTGGAAAAAGTCGATTTTCGGGCCGGTCACGCCCTATGTCACGCCCGTGACACAGGGCGTGTACCATAAGCGGCGCAGAAAGTCGGCAAAATTCAGGTTTATCCACACGGTACACGGCCGGGTACACGCCCGTGACGGGTCGGTCACGCCCGTGACCTAGGGCGTGTAGCCCGTGTCTCGACACCTTGTCGACACAAAGTGTCGACACTCGACACAGCTGGACACGCCCTGTGACACGCCTGTGTCACAGGTCGTGTCCCCTCTCTCGACACCCGACACTCGACACTCAACACTCGACACTCGACACTCGACACTCGACACTCGACACTGCGGGACACGGCCCGTGACACGCCCGTGTCACGGGGCGTGTACCCCATTCGTCGAGCTTAACTCGACACCAGCAAATCGTCGAGTCAAGGAGGTCACGCCCAGGTCACGGCCTGGGTCACGCCCATGTCAGGGGGCGTGTCTCACACAAAAACGACCATTTTTCCCTGTTTTGAAAAATGTTCCTGTGTCGTCCTAGACCATTTTTGCCTTAAGAACTTTTTACCCTTTTTTTCCTGTACCAGCAACTCACTTTCAGCAATATTTCCCGGGCGCGAAAAAGTGCAAACATTCCCTAAGAGGCCTCACCGAGTCCCCAATTTGGACTCCGGTTTGCTGGGGAATCGTGCAACTCGGCAACCAAAACAGCCACTCGCAAGCCCATGGGAAAAACCATGCTCGAACAACATTCAAAGTCAACGTAACGCCATCATGCGTACGCAATCAAAATTCCGGGGCGTTACACGACCCAACAAACGCAAATACACACTAACGACAATGCATTGACATCTCACCCTAATGTAATGCCCTGACGTCATAATGACGTCACTACGAGGATTAAAAATTAGTAGAAATACTGGGGCGTTATAGTCACCCCTCCAAAAAGAAAGTTTCGTCCCGAATCTTGGAACATGAAACGAAATAAGAGGACAGAGGGAGAGACATGATAGAGAAATTCATTAAACAATAATACTAACCAGGGAAGGCTAGGAAAACTGCTGAGGATGAGATTCTCTCATTGCGGATTCCAATTCCCAAGTTGCACCTCTAGTGTCCTGATTGCGCCAGAGAACCTTAACCATAAGAATTGTCTTCTTTCTTAGCACACGATCTGACATCTCTAGAATACGGACATGCTCTTCAACATACGAGAGATTAGGCTGCAACTGGGGTACTGAGTCTAGGACATGTCGATCACTACGAACACACTTTTTCATCTGGCTCATGTGAAACACGTAGTGAACACCCGGGAAAGAATCAGGCAATTCCAGTCTATAGGTAAAAACTCTGATGCACTCTAAAATCTGAAAAGGTCCCACATACCTAGGATCTAGCTTATGGTTCCTTCCAAATCTCTTAACACCTGGCATCGGAAAGACCTTCATAAATACCATATCCCCAACTACAAATTCCAGATCAACTTTGCGTTGATTTGCATACTTCTCGTATTGCTCCTAAGCCAACCTTAGCTTTTCACGAATATGCGTCACTGAAATTCTCATATCCTCTAGCGCTTCCAAACCGAGTAAAGGCTTCTCATCAACTTCTGCCCAAAACAGGGGAGTTCGACAAACCCTCCCACATAAAGCTTCAAAGGGCGCCATCTGCAAAACTCTCTTGATAGTTGTTATTGTACGCAAACTCCATCAGTCTGAGGCGTTTATCCCAAGCCCCACCATGGTCCAGAATATATCATCTAATCATATCCTCCAAGATCTAATTCACTCTCTCCGTTTGACCACTTGTCTAAGGATGATAGGCAGTATAATACCTAAGGTCAGTACCTAGAGCTCCTTGCAAGCTTTGCTAGAAACAAGACATGAACCGGGAATCTCTATCTAATACGATACTCGTAGGCAAACCATGCAACCTGATGACTTCGTCCAGATAAAGATCAGTTATCTTTTCCATAGAATAATCAATTTTGAAAGGCACAAAGTGAGCACACTTGGTTAGTCTATCCACGATAACCCACACTGCATCCTGCCCTCAAGGAGATTTTGGCAAACCGGTTATGAAATCCATAGATAAACTCTCTTATTTCCAACTCGGTATGTCTAAAGGCGTTAATTTACCACCCGACTTTCTATGATCAACTTTGACACTCTGGCAGGTATAACATTCAGATACAAATCTTGCGATGTCATTCTTCATACCTGACCACCAAACAATCTACTTCAAATCTCTGTATATTTTCGTGGAACCAGGATGATAAGCAACACTTGAACCATGCGCTTTAATGCATAATCTTGCTTGAATGTCCCCAACAGCAGGAATACAATATCTGTCGCGATACTTTAGAATATCAACGTCATCAATTGAAAAGTCAGGTAATTCCCCTTTCTCAATCCTACTACGGAGGTGCTGCAAATCAGGATCGTCTTTCTGATGTAGCCTAGTGAGAGTACTCCACAAAGGCTCTTCCACCTCTAAGCTACTCGGCGAAGCGCTATTACCTAAGGTTATGTCCATGAGCAAAAACTCCTCTACAAGGGGTTGCACCGAGGGGTTAAAGATATGTGCAGGTTTTTGGCTCAAGGCATCTGCTACTACATTAGCCTTGCCGGGATGATAAAGGATATCGACTTCGTAGTCCGCAACATATTCTAACCATCTACGCCGGCGTAAATTCAGCTCCTTCTGATTGAAGACATATTTCAAACTTTTGTGGTCCTTGTAGATTTTGCATGACACTCCATACAGAAGATGTCTCCGCAACTTTAAGGCATAAATGACGGTAGCAAATTCTAAGTCATACATAGGGTAATTATTTTCATGGACCTTCAGTTGTCTCGATCCATACGCAATCACTTTGTCGTCCTCCATCAACACGCAACAAAGTCCAACTCGCGAGGCGTTCACATACACAACATACTCTACTCCTTCCATCGGCAGTGCCAAAATTGGAGCAGAACACAGTCTCCTCTTGAGCTCTTGAAAAGCTTCGTCACAGGCATCAAACCAAACAAAAGCTGCGCTCTTTTGCGTAAGCCTAGTCAACGACGCAGAAAGCACGAAGAATCCTTTCACAAATCTTCTGTAGTAACCTGCCAACCCTAAGAAGCTCGTTATCTCCTTAGGCGATGCAGGTCTCTTCCAATACAAGACTACGACTATCTTCACGGGATCCACTAAGATACCGTCCTTGCTTACAATATGTCCTAGGAATGACACCTGAGATAACCAGAACTCGCACTTACTAAGCTTCACATACATCTTGTGCTCCCTCATAGTATCCAAGACCAAGCGCAAGTGCAAGGTGTGCTCTTCTGCATTTTTGGAATATACCAGGACATCGTCAATGAATACAACCACAAACTTATCTAGAAAATCCTTGAACACCCTATTCATCATGTCCATAAAAGCTGGCGGTGCGTTCATTAAACCAAACGACATTACCAGAAATTCAAAATGGTCGTATCGGGAACGAAATGCAGTCCGCGGAACATTTGACTCACGAATTCTTAACTGATGGTAGCCTGAATGAAGGTCGATCTTAGAGAACACAGAACTACCTCGCAGCTTGTCAAACAAGTCATCGATCCTAGGCAATGGATATCTTTTCTTGATAGTCACCTTGTTCAGTTCTCGATATTCTATGAACAGACTCATCGTTCCATCCCTTTTCTTCACGAAGAGGACTGGTGCACCCCAGTGGGAAGAACTGGGTCTAATAAATCTACATTGTAGCAACTCATCCAATTGATGACGCAGCTCCTCTAACTCACGTAGCACCATACGGTACGGTGCTTTTGCAATAGGGCGAGTGTCTGGCTCAAGGTCTATAATGAACTCCACCTCTCTCTCAGGAGGAAGTCCAAGAAGACTAACAGTAAAGACATCCGGAAACTCACGCACCATAGAAACGTTCTCAACCCAAGGCACAACAGGTACAACTTCCAGAATAGAAACAGAAACAAGGAAAGAATCGCATCCAGACTCTAGAAATTTACGAGCACGTACCGCAAAAATGATTGGATATTCCTGACACGGCAAACCATACACACTCATGGGCTGGCCTTTGTCGCCTTTGAAATCCAAGCGCTTGTGCTTGAACTGAATGATGGCATCATAGCTGGACAGCCAGTCCATGCCCAAGATCACGTCGAAGTCTTCCAAGTCTAACACCTTCAGATCTGTAAAGGCTAGAAAACCACATAGGAAGATAGGGCATTTTAGGATGCCCTTACTTGACATCACCAGCTCTCCTGAAGGAAATTTGACATTCAGGGAAGTGTCTAACTGGTCGAGAACACAGCGATGTCGGTCTACAAAACTCCTTGCCACAAAGGAGTGAGTAACACCCAAATCGAACAGAACACATGTCAACTTATACTTCACCTTAAATTCACCTAAACACATTGCGCATGCAACTAAAATGTAGAAACCATAAATCTACCATAAGAGATTAGTAGTTGAGTCGAAGACAAACCTGAGATCACTTGAGCCGATGATTGGGCTTCCTCCTTGGTCAGCACATTCAACTTTCCTTTTCCCTTATCCATGTGAGGCGGGGGCGGCGGTAGAGTCTGCAATGGAACTGCATGCAGCGCAGGCTGGCTCTACGGGCAATTAGCCCTCATGTGTCCTTTCTAGCCGCAGAGAAAACAAGCTCCAGCCTTCTTGCGACAATGGGCCGCATCGTGCCCACCCTTCTAAAAATAAGCACAGACAGGGCCTCCCTTTGGTGCATCCTGGATCGTGTGTAGCTGAGACTGCTTCCGTGCATCCAGTCTCTTAAAGCTCTTTTCAAATGGGTGGTATGGGTTACTACAAAAGCTACATGCTTCCTTTCGATCCTTCTTCGATGCAGGACCAAATCCCTTGTACATCCACCATCATCAGATTTCATCTTGTCCTTCTTTGCATACAATCTCTGATTCTTCGCATTATCTATCGCCTCAACCTTCAAGGCGGCCTCTACTACTTTCTCAAAGGTCTCAGATTTGTACGTGTTAGACAACTGCCGGATGTCATACCTCAGACCACCCAGGAAGCATTTTACTCTGCCTTCTTCGGACACTACCAAATCTGGAGCGAAACGACTGGGCTTGCTAAACTCGATCTCATACTCACTAACGGTGAGTTGCCTCTGCTTCATGTGTAAAACGTTATTCATAAGACGGTCTTGCTAGACCGATGGCAGAAACTTCTTCTGTAACATATTCTTGAACGAATCCCAAGAGCACCCATCAGTAAGAGTCTCCTTTTCTCTAATCCACCAACTCTTTGCAAGTCCTTTAAGCTGGTACGTCTCAATCATCACCTTCTAATCGGAGGAAATGTTAGAATAAGAAAACATTTCTTCGATGGCGATGATCCAGTCATCCAACGCCATGAAGTCCGCCCTACCATTATACGTAGGAGGTCCTAATCCCTGGAAGTGAGAAATGAAATTCATCTCTGGCGGCAGTACCACTGGGGGTACTAGAGCAGCAGGAGTAGGAATAGTTTGACCAATGGCAGGGTCCTGGGCTCTAGTCTGCTGTCCGACGATGATAACCAACAACGATTGTATTTGTGATTGCATGTCCACCATCTGCCTTGTCGGGGCCTCATTACTCTATCGTAGTCCTTCAATCACTGCTTCACTCTGGGCACCAGAAGACTCACTCTCTGACTGGGGAGTCGACCTCGTCGCAACACGCTTAGCCGACATTTCTACAGAATAAACGGATATCTAGTCAAAATCTTGCCTAAGACATCACAAGCTGGGAAGATATTCCCTTAACAAAACTATTTCGGGGTCATATTCTACAGATACGAACAAATGACTTATCAAGGACCTAGCTTAAGACACCTAAGCTAGTAAACTCGAATATACTAACCTAGATTAGATCAAAAACAAACAGACTCAAATCAGATCAGGAACGAACAGATACTTGCTCTTGTTGTTACCTTGCTCTGGGAAATTAATGAAATGATGTTATGCTTCTAACTTGTGCTTATAATATGAATGCGTGAATGTTAAGTTTCATTTCAAATCATGTGTGTATATATGTCATCATGCAGATCTTTAACTTGGCACCTGTGCTTATGCGATGATATGTCATGTATGCAGTGTTATGCATTCTAAAAAGGTCTTTGTGCATGTTATGAGCAGCGTACACATACATTGTTATGCATCCCATACTACATAATATTGTATATAATGAAAAAGTAAAACGTGCTAATGGGCATCCATCTGATGTTGGTTATGCATCTCATACTACATAACCGTCACATGTTGTCACCTATGGTGTATCCATATACAAACACATATTATGCATCTCATACTACATAATATGCCATGTATACTTCTTATCATGCTATGAGTGTAGTGTTCATGCTTCCATCAAGATCTATTTATGACATATCGGTATGTGTATGCAATGAAATGATACGATTATAGTTTTGCTTAAGGGAAAGTTGTTCGGCTGGCTTGCCAAACCAATCAATCCTCTTGCAAAACCTTCCTCTGATACTAACTGTTACAACCCGCATTTTCTATGTATTAAATAATACGTCAGAGTAAGAGAAAATATGCGTCGTGATGCCACGCCATGCAGAGGACAATTACAGACGTTCAGGCAACCATGTCCTCATATTTACTTTAATGGAAGAGCCTTATGTTTTAAGTTAAAAACATATTTAAGTTCTTGAGTTTACTGACTGTGTACCTCGGTCGGGTGGAATAACTAGTCCATAGGTGAGAAAATATAGATTTACGCAGCGGAAAATACTAAGCTTGATTCGTTTATTAACCTATATGAGAATGAGCACATAGCATAAAATGCACTGAGATATGACTTCTAAATTTAGTATAAATAAAATAGATTTTCTATAGCACTTTAAAGTAGTGTGTTTTACAGTTTAAAAGTTATGACATGCAAACATTTCAGTATGCAACTTTGTATACTTAAAAGTAACTACATGCATCCTAACATAAAACCTTCTCAGATAGCAAGTATAAACAAGCAATAAGTAACAGCAGTAAAAGTAACAAGTAAACTGTCATAAGAAGTCTAAGACTATGGGCGTCAACAACTGACACGAACCCATAGAGAAACAGTCATGTCTAACAAAACAACTACCTCAATACTCTGAGGTGGAAACAAACGTCCGTAGTAACTCGCAGCACCAGAAGCACAACTCTGTCAGCTAAACCTGCTACTGCTCTGGACCTGAGGCATTCAAAAGAAGAACACCTCAGAAGCAAGCTACAAGTGGTACAAAAGAGTAAAAGGAAGACCAACAAACCTCGAAGTGAATGAGGGACAACAAATCGACTGCAACAAAAGTCAGTGGTAAAGCAATAGAAACAAAAAAGTAAATCTAGCTAAGCAAGAAAGGTTAATCACAACAACTAGACAGAACAAATTGTCAAACATCAGAAGTTCGTATATTCATCCTTCTTTATTATTCATGTTGTTCATCATTTTAAATGAGACTGATCAGCTCAACAGGAAAGAGTACTGTGCCGGGAAAAAGGTACATAACGCGCACAAACCTAGCCAAAAAGGGCACTATGCCGAGGAAGAAACCTCAATGCACACAGACCAACAGCTAAGATAATGTGTCGGGGATGAAGGTACACAACGCGCACAGACTCAACCATAAGGCACTGTGCCGAGTGAGAAACCCCAACGCGCATAAACCATCAGAGTTTTCTTTAGTTACATATTTATATACGCAGAGTTTCTTTTATTCAACATTGACTAACGGTCAACAAAATATAAATCGACTCTTAATGAAACCGATACATCAAATGGACACTTATCAACTAGGACTTACCAGACGAGATTTCAAAGTAGGTCAACAAATGACTTGGACTGCATAAGGGCATTGCAAGGGTTAAGCAAGGTGAAGTACGATCAAAACAACGGGATGCGCAAGGTGTCATAACAATCAAAATGACTCGATAGATAAAGTGACACGACAACTACATTTGCTTACCAAATCTACGAGATAAAATTTGGGAGAAATGGTTCTAGGTGAAACACATGTCATAATCCAAGATAATTAACTAGAAATTCGAGGTTAAGGTTAAGTTAAACATGTCAAATTTAAGAAATATGACTAAAATTTGGAAGAAAAGAGTAAGAGGGAGGGCAAGAACACCACTTGCCGCAGTTTCTACTCCAATCGCTCCTCAAATTTACTCCACATCACAAATATAGCCAAAAGAAGACGCGGAGAAGCGGAATCTACAGGATCAAGGCCAAAAGAGAGGTTAGGGCCGAAAATCCTAATTAAAAACTTCCATGAAATCGGGGGCGATTCTCTCTCTCTCGCTCGCTCTCTCTCTCTCTCTATATATATATATATATATATATATATATATATATATATATATATATATATATATATATATATATATATATATATATATATTCTTTTGTTTAAACAGGAAGGAGGCGGACTGCGGGCAATTTAAGAGCGGGCGTGCGGAAAACAAAAATAGAGGCTAAAGATGGCTTCGAATCGAAAAGTGATCTACACAGAAGTTGTAGATCTCGTCGAGACGAATAAAATTCATGTTAAACGTTTCTATATGATGCCGTTTTGAACATCAAAATGGCGCCCGAAAGCAGGCTGAAACGAATTTCTCGGGTTAAACTTCGGATTTCTCGAGAGCATCACAGGATTTCTCGAGAAGGGAATGAGATTTCTCGAGAACAAACTTAGAGACCTCAAGAACTAACTTAAGGATTTCCTAGGAGGGTTTTGAGTTCTCGAGAACAAGTGTCAGGCATTAACGGGAAGGACTGCAGACTACTCCCGAGGAACAAACAACTACCCAACAACTAAATTGCATGAATAGATTTTTTTGTCCTCGTGAATAGTGGATTTTGCAAATATACCATTGATCAAACTTTAGGAATGAATAGTTCTTTTCATTTTAAAATAGTAATTTAATATTATAATAATCATATTTATATTTTTGAACAAGGAAATACGAGTTCAAAACGGAGGCCCAAACGCGCGCCGAATTAAACGAAATTCGCACGGTAGGCGAACACTGATGCTACGAATCCAACGGCGAAGACGAAACCATAATCCGACGTACAAATCTCGAGTTTTAAATTCCTAAAGTTTATGACAAACGTAAATAATACAAACATGCGCCGAGACTCCAAAAATGCTCGGATCGCGATGAAACTTGACGGGCAAGTCAGAAACAATTCATTTTAACTTCGTAATGCAAAATTCTCCAAATTCGATGAAATTTCCAAGATTTGGTTGGCTTGACCCAACAAACGCAAATACGCACTAACGACAATACATCGACATCTCACGCTAACGTAACGCTCTGACGTCATATTGACGTCACTACGAGGATTAAAAATTAACAGAAAATTTGGGGCGTTACAGAGGATGTTTGTAGATTTCGCACTTTTGAAAAAATCATGCCCTAAGGATTGTTACCCACTATCTTGAATCGACGCACTGGTTGACTCAGCTATCGGTTTTACTTTAATGAGTTTCTTAGATGCTTTTTCAGGTTATCATCAGATCAGGATGCGTCCGCCCGATGTTAAGGATGTCTCTTTCATTACAAGGAAAGAATGCTTCAGCTACAAGATGATGCCCTTCGGGCTAAAGAACGTAGGAGCCACATACAAGCATATGATGGATTGGGTCTTCAAGGGTCAGAGAGGGAGGAACTTGGAGGTATATGTGGATGATCTCATAGTGAAAAGCAGAGATGTGGACTCCCACTTACTAGACTTGGAAGAAACATTCGACACCTTGCAGAGATTTAATATGCAGCTAAATCCCCTGTAGTGTGTCTTTGGGGCAAGCCGAGGGAAGTTTTTAGGTCACCTCCTAAATCCTGTGGGGGTAGATCCTAACCCGGACAAGGTGAAGGCCATAATGGAGTTGGCATCGCCGCGTAACCCCAAAGAGGTTCAGTGCTTGACGGGAAAGCTCGCCAAGTTGAGTAGGTTTATCTCCCGGGCGGAGGAGAAGTGTTCACCCTTCTTCAGGGTACTACAGGGGAACCAAAAATTTGAGTGGATGGAGAAATGTGAAGAGGCTTTCTAGGCGTTGAAGGGTCAACTCTCCAGAGCATCGCTCCTTCAGGGACCAAAAGAGGGAGATGATCTAATTTGGTACCTAGAGTGGGGGTCGAGGTCATAAGCTCCGTCTTGGTCAGGGAAGAGGGAAAAAGCAACTACCCATCTATTATGTTATCAGGATCTTGAATAAGGTGGAGCTTCATTACCCCATCCTGGAAAAGTTGGCTTTCTCTTTAATCGTCTTGGCTAGGATGCTCGGGCCTTATTTTCAGGCCCATTCGATCAAGGTAGTGACAGACCATCCTTTGCGTAAGAGTTTTGAAGGGGTGGAACACTTGGGGGTGGTTGGCCAAGTAGTCCATCGAGCTAAGCGAGTTCGACATCTCCTTTGTGCCACGGCTCTCAATCAAGGAACAGGCGGTAGCCAACATCTTGGTTGACTATGTCATCGAGGTCGAGGGGGAGGGACCACTGCAGCAGGTTTCCTGGAAGGTGTTGGTCGATGGCACCTCTGGGAAGCATTCCCTGGGAGGCAGGGTAGCGCTGGTAAGCCCCCAGGAGGTCATAGTAGAATTGGTCATGGTCTTGCACTTCCTGGTCACTAACAACTAGGAGGAGTATGAGGTCTTGGTAGTAGGGCTACGCCTGTCCAAAGAGCTGGGGGTGCAGGACATTGAGGTGTTCACCGACTCGTTGGTATAGGCATCACAAATTAAGGGTGAGTACGAGACAAGGTAGGCTACCCTTATAAAGTAGTTGACCAACGTGAAGGGGGTCATTGGGGGTTTCAAACATTCTCCATTCAGCATGTTCCCCGGGGGGAGAATACCGCAGCTGATCGATTGGCCAAGTTCGGGCCCGGGCCGGAGGAACTTTGACAGAGCTATTTTGCTCAGCCAGCAAAGAGGGTGAGTTGATGGAGGTGGATTGGTGCCCCTCATGGGTGGATCCATTCACAACTTTTCTAACGACAGGAAAGCTCCCAGAGGAGGCAAGGATGGAAAATGCTTTAGACACAAATTGGCTCATTATCTGATGCATGAAGGAAGGTTGCACAGGAAGACACTTTCAAGGCTCCTAGCCCGGTGCCTAACGAAGGAGGAAATTCCAAAGATCCTAGTGAAGGTGCACTCCGGCGAGTGTAGGAGCCACTCGGGAGGCCGGACCTTGGAAGTAAGGGTGGTCTGGCAGGGATACTTCTGATCATCCATGAGGAAGGATACGATAGAATTTGCAAGGAGGTGTCAAAAGTGTCATCTATATGCTCCACTCCAACTTTTGCCCGCATAAAGGCTTTGAAGCCTCACAGCACCCTGGCCCTTCGCCATTTGGGGGATGGATTTGGTTGGGCCTTTCCCCAGGCGAGTGGGCAGAGGAAGTTCATTTTGGTCATGATCGATTACTTATCTAAATGGCTAGAGGTCAAGTCTTTGGCCAAGGTGACATCCTAAGTAATTCGTAATTTTGTTTGGGGGAAATTGTATGTCGGCATGGGTTCCCACAGGCCATAATCACTGACAACGGATCCTAGTTTGCTAATGAAGAGTTCATCGGCTTTTGTACTTAGTTGGGGATAGACCTCAGGTTCGCCTCCATCCACCACCCCTGGAGCAACGACCAGGTGGAGGCGGCCAACAAAATCATTGTGAATCTGCTAAAAAGAAGGTGGAGAACCTGATGGGGAGTTGTGTCGAGTAGCTTCCCTTGGTGCTATGGGCCCTGCGGACAACCCCCTACACGGCCATCGAAGAGACCCCCTTCAAGCTTTCTCATGATTATGAAGCAGTCCTACTCGTGGAGTTTAAGGTCAGGTCGTTGTAGGTGATGGACTCCCAGGGAGAGGATGAAGAATGGAGGGTAGAGAATGAAGGGGAGCTGCGATTCTCATTGGATATGATAGAAGAACTCTGAGATAGGACAGTCGTTAGATAAGAGGAGATCAAATGGCGGATGGCCAAATATTTTGATAAGCATGTCAGTATCAAGAAGTTCGCAGAAGGGGATCTGGTCTTGAAAAAGGTTGATGCATCAGGAAGGTTGGCGACAGTAGGAAAACTTAACCCAAATTGGGAGGGTCCATATATAGTCAAGGAAGCACTGAGATCAGGAGGGTGTCGCCTCCAGAATGTGGAGGGGGAGACCCTAAGTCACACGTGGAGCGATGATGATTTGAAGCATTTCTATCCCTGAATCACATATGTAACATTATTTTCTAATATGATTTGAAGTGATGTAACAAACTTTTTCTAAGTCACACGTGCCATGAGGAGGTTGAGAAAGCCGACCCCGAGAAGATCCCGCTGACTAGGATCCTATCTAGATAGCAGGTCTGGAAGTCACTGAGTGGTGGTTTGGAATGATTGGCGCCGAACAGACCCGCTGAACAGGCTCTCACAAGCTAACAGGGCTGAAGGCTCACTCGGTGGAAGGCTGAAGAGTTCATGGTATTGATTGGCCCCGAGCAGACCTGCTAACCAAGATCTCACTAGTTGGCAGGGCCAAAGGCTCACTCAGTTGCAGGCTGAAGAGTTTATGGCATTTATTGGCCCCGTGCAGACCTATTGACTAGACTCTCACTAGCTGGCAAGGATGAATGCTCACTCAGTGGCAGGCTGAAATGTTTATGGTATCGACCGACCCTGAGAAGATCTCGCTGACCAGGCTCCTATCTAGCTAGCAGGTCTGCAAGTCACTCGACGGTGGTTTGGAATGATTGGCCTCGAGTAGACCCGCTAACCAGGCTCTCACTAGCTGGTAGGGCTGAAGGCTCACTCGATGGCAGGATGAAGAGTTCATGGTATTGATTGGCCCTGAGCAGGCCCATTAACCAGGCTCTCACTAGCTGGCAGGGCCGAAGGCTCACTCGGTGGCAGGCTGAAATGTTTATGGTATCGACCGACCCCGAGAAGATCCCGCTGACCAGACTCATATCTAGCTGACAGGTCTGGAAGTCACTCAGAGGTGGTTTGGAATGATTGGACCCTAGCAGACCCGCTGACCAGGCTGTCACTAGATGGTAGGCTAGAAGGTTCACTCGGTTCCAGGCAAAAGAGTTCATGGTATTGATTAGCCCCAAGCAAACCCGCTGAACAGGCTCTCACTAGATGGTAGGGCCAAAGGCTCACTCGGTGGCAGGATAAAGAGTTTATGGTACTGATAGGCCCCGAGCAGACCCATTGAACAGTCTCTCACTAGCTGGCAGAGCCAAAGGCTCACTAGGTGGCAGTCTAAAAAGTTTGTTGCAATTGATCGACACTGTGACGATCCCGCTGACCAGGCTCCTATCTAGCTGGTAGGTCTGGAAGTCACTCGGGGGTGTTTTGAAAACAAAGTCCCGGGTTTTTCCCGCTGTCAGGCTCTCGCTTAGCTGGCAGGTCTGTTGGGCCCCCAGTGGATATCATGAAACATTGATAAATTAAGTCCCGAGCTGCTCCTGCTGTCAGGCTCTCACCTAGCTGGCAGGTCTGTCGGGCCCACGGTTGACGATAAAAGATTCGGGAGATGTTTTCTCCAATAACATCATTTCTCTAGAGGATAAGCCTCTCTCTCGGCAGCCCCTCTCGGCATAGTCCTCTCGGCATAGCCCTC
Source organism: Platanthera guangdongensis (assembly GCA_039583875.1). Classification (NCBI taxonomy): domain Eukaryota; kingdom Viridiplantae; phylum Streptophyta; class Magnoliopsida; order Asparagales; family Orchidaceae; genus Platanthera; species Platanthera guangdongensis. The sequence continues at coordinate 18,987,846 of CM077161.1, read as the reverse complement.
TCGGCATAGCCCTTTTTGCATATCCCTTTTGGCATAGCCCTCTCACAGCAGGGCTCTCGACAACATTTACCGGACAAAATTACTTAACGGACCAACCCCATGGAGGGATCAAGGCCATCGCTCTCCCAGAATGTAATTCGCGAAGTGCAAGTCGCGGTCGTCACGACGGTCACCACTTAAGAGCCTAAGGTATGTGCGAATGTGCGCAAATGTTTGCAAAGGGTTAAAAGCGAAAGTCATCCATGAAAAAACACAAGAACATGCCCAAAAAATAATCCTTCATATATATTCCCAAATACATCAGGGGTCTCGCCCATTACATGTATTTCAAAAAAAGGAAAATACAAGGGAAAAAGCTAATAGGCGGAAGGCCTTTAGGAAGAGTCACTGGACTTCTCGCTGAAAAACTCTCCTCCCAGAAGCGCGTCGAGATCATACTCGCGTTGCGAATCACCCTCGCCTTCAGGCATATCGATGGGGGGTGTATAGCCATAGCAGGACGCTTCACACCGTAAGCCTTCTGCCCCTCTCATTCAGCAACCCGGCATCTCGCAGCACCTCGAGCGTGTGCTTGGCCACCCCCTGGGCATTCTCTTGCATCATCACTTCAATCTTGTAGTTGTTGTACCGATGACGCTTGACATTTTCTCCTGGGGGCGGAGGCAGGAGAGTCTCCTGCAGGTGCTTGATCTCGACCTTCAACCCCGAGTTCTCGCGCATAAGGTTCTCCACCTACGCACGCAGCCGCTCGGCACTCAAAGGGTCCTGAGTAAAATTGAAGGAAAAAGTTAGCTAAGAATAGAGCAAAACTACTAGATGGTAACAAGCTAGTCTACTTACCCCTTACGCCAACCGACTGTCAAGAAGCGCATCGGAGGCTGCTAATTGACTCTTGAGGGAAGTCACCTCCGCGGCGGTGAGATCCCATGACCACTGAACCTCGTTTAGGTTCGGTTCGAGGTTGAGGCTCCGGCGAGACGGCATGTGCGCAAGCTCTAGCGCGCGCAGCTGGGCTCGCGCAGTCTCGTACGTGAGTGTCTGGGTTGATTCTTTATCATAAAGGTTGGCATCCTCCCGACTGTATAACTCGAAGGCGAGGGTGAAGGCCTCGCCGCTGGTGCTTTCTAGCTCCATCCAAGTTGACATGAGCATTGCAATGGAGGCGCGGTTGATTATGGGGTCCCATTGGAGAAGGGGTTGGCCCGTCTCATCCAAGTGTCTCTCACCGAGGCCGAAATTCTAGTGCGCTTTCTGCACCGGTCCCCTAGGAGCCTTCTCGATAAGGGCGGCTATCTTCGCAGCAGTACTCGCCGAGCCTGTCGCGGGAGGGGTCTCAGTGGGGGTTTCAACAACGGACTTGCCCTTGTCCGGTGCGGCTGTTTTAGACTCCTTGGAAGAGGCAGGGGGAGGAGCGTCCAGCTTCCACTTCCAGGCACTCGGCTGAGACGAGGAACCTGGCTCGTCCCAGCAAGCCAAAGCCACTGATTGCGCAAGATACAGGCTGAGGGTGAGAGTGCTGATTTCCTCATACGGTTGGTGGAGAGGGATTTCTCGCTCACCTGTGCAAGAACCAAGGGTTAGCTTCGCTGAGTACCAAGGCATCAGTCAAGAAAGAGAGGCGGGACGATACCATCACCGGCGAGGACTGACAGAAGGGAGTCGACATTCCGCCGCAAGGACTTGAAATCGAAGTTCTTGGTTCCAAAGAAACTGAGGAGGGCGGTCTCGTGCCCCCAAGTGCGGGAGGCCTGTAGGTTGCCTCATCATATTGGATGGGCGAAAGGGGAACGTCGCCGAAGTTCCCGGTGACAAAGAGGAACTTCTGCAGCCAGTGGTGATTTTTCGTTGGCGAGGCTGCTAGTCTTGATCGCCTGGCCAGAGAAGAAGACGATCCTTCTATTGGCCCAGAAGTTGAACAGCTTCCGGAAGACCGAGAGGTTGAACTCGATCCTTTCCACACGCATGTAGTAGGCAAATGCTACCAGGAGCGTGACGGAGTTCGGGTTAAGTTAAGCTGGAACCACCCCAAAGTATCGGAGTGTCTGGCGCACCTTTGGCCAGAGGGAGAGGCAGAACCCCACCTTAAAGTGATCCAGGGGGATGGCGAGCTCCCCTTCCAGCAAGAAATTGATTTTGTCGTTGCTCGCGGGATGCTGTGCGACGAACCCTTGCGGGACGTAATTGCCCACCGCGTAAAAGTACTCCTCCTCGCTAAGCTTGCAGTGGGGAAGTCGTGGTCAATGAAGCCTTGTGTGCATTTAGTTTGACCATCGATCTCTCCCAACATCTTGCAAAAACAAGAGGGATGTCGGGTTTGCGCAATGCAAGATCTTAAAGTGACGAGTGCGTGAGGAAGCATGATGAAGGCTCGGGGCTAAAATGATAGTAAATGTGGTAGGTAAGCTGGCTATTTATAGGAAAATTCGGCAATCATGAGGATTTCCCGACGGCGGGGGTGCGGATGGCAATTTTTAATAATCTTACACCTCGTATTCCGCCCAACCCCGCCAATGCCTCCCTTACTTGTGAGTGGTGAAATCCTCTGGGAAGGGTCCTGGGTGAATGCAATGCGCGACAGCATAAAAAACAAGCATAACACGAGAGCTGGACTCTTGGCGGAAGCATTTAGAGTGTCGCGCAAGATGAAAACAGTCAGATATAAAGGATCACTCGCCTGGCGAGAGCATAATTAAAAAATACTTATTGTTTAAACATTACAAATAGGACGGGGTACATTTTGAAGAAAAGTAGGCGAGAAGTGGGTATAAGAGAAGGAGGGAGCTAGTTGTCTCAGTATTGGACCCACTGCCAATGGCCCGGCCTCGCCTCCCAGACCTTGGAGGCACTCACGAGTAGTGGTAGGCGCTCACGGCCGTCAGATCCTAGTTGACCAAGCGCATCTAGTCCCGATCTCTCGCTATGTGCCTCCCTGGAGATGTCTCCTAACACCTACCTCCTTGCAGCTCCATCTCCCCGACGAGGTGTGAGCAGTCCCGCTCGAGGACTCCCAGCAGGCGTTTAGTGGTAGCCTGCTGTACTTTCGCCTCGTGATGGTCGTCCCGCTGTATCCAGATCAATTTCACCTGGACCTCCACCATCCACTCCTTGAATGTCCTGGCATCCCCGAGATCTTCGAGGAAGCTCGCGAGCTTGCTGGAACAGGGTGGGGGCAAGAACTCCTCATCGCCATCAGGAGCCGTCGTCGAGGTGTCCCAGTATCCTGGCAAGAGGTTTCGCCCACCATCAGGATCAGATTCAGATGAGAAGGGAGAGATTCAACAGTTTACCCAGTGTAGGAATGGCGCTCCCACCTGGTGGCTGGCGAGAAGAATTGGGTCCCCCTTAAAGGATCTTGTAAAGAGGGGGTGCCCGGACTTCCCCCATCCCGGATGGGTTGGCGTTTGCACTGGCATGTGAGTATTAGCAGGATTGGGGGCATTAGGAGCTTTCCCGATCGAGGGCTGAGATCCTAGCATTCACACTTTGGGGATCTCGGTGGCCGGGGTCCTGGGCGTTGTGCTGACTAGGCCCATAGTCCCAAAAGGAGGAGCTGTGAGAAACAATGTGAGCGAGAAGGAATAGTAGGATAGCAAATGCGAGAAGATAACAGTCAGACATACCTGGAACCACTACGATTTCATCCTGGGTAACCGGGGGGGGGGGGGGGGGGGTAGTCTCCGGAGCTGGTTGTTCGCTCCCTTCGATGAGCTGGAGGGTTTCAGTATTTGCCAGGGGAATGCCATCCACGCTCTCTGGCAAGGTTTCCTACGAATAGGCATGGAGATCAGTTCAAAAAACTCTCTTTCTTTTAAACTAGCTGAGGCGTAAGTACCTCCGTCAGGATATCAGGGTTCTCACGGTTAGGAGTCGGGGTTGGCGAAGCAGACTAATTTATGGCAGGGTCTCGCCGAACCGTCTTGGCCCTTCTGCATTGGTAGGACAAATCGGCAGGTCTCTTAGCCAAGAGCCATGGAGCGTACTTGGAGGCCTTGGAGCTGGCCTTCTCCTGCGCAGCAGTGAGACGGTCCAAGAGCTCTTGCGAGAGCAGTTTCACGGCCATGTTTGCATACATGGTTTAGATGGAGAGAACTCAAAAGAGGAGCAGTGGTCGAGCGAAGGTATCATTTGAAGGTCAGGTCCTGGGATATTTACAAAGTCGTGGAGGGACCCACAAAAGATTCCCTTCCAGGTCAGCAAGCACTCATGAATATCAGGGGTTGGACTTTTCTTTTCGAGTGTAAGACTAGCTCGCAAAGAGCGGGGATTTTGTACAACCATGTATTCATTGATTGGGCCCTTCAGACAAGTTTAAGGCTTTGCGAGGCATTCGGGTCCAAGAAGCCAAAATGGGCGAGTGGGCTAAGCAGACCCACACTCGCCCAGGAGGAGTGAAAATCCTGCCCCTAGCAAGCGAGAGGACTCTCGCTAAATACAAGTGAATAGCATGGTTTAGGGTTCGCTCATCCGCCTTTTAGGTGAGTTGTGGAGGTGAGTGCATGGTTCATCCAGCACTCGCCCCCTTTGGGCGAGTGGTGCCTTCATGGACCATTCGCCCTAGTAGGGTCCAGATGCAAATTACCCTGATACTCTTAGAGGTCTGCATTAAACTCCTCAAAACAATAGAGTTACGCTGTTGGTAGACCCAGTTGGGCTGCTTATAGCCTTCTAGGACAACGAAATTACAATGTTGGCAGTCCAAACTCAGAAATCTATAAATAGACCCACATGGGCACCTCAGAGTGCAAGCTTTTTCTCATTCTTAGGACTTATAGCACTCTCTGAGGTAGCTTTAGTTCAGCACTGGCTAAGGAGGGGAAGCACTCTAGGATCTTCCGGGTTAGAAGAGGGACCTTCGTGCTATAGCCAATGGTCAATTTTCCTAGTCTCGAGTGGTTGGTCAGGGGGTCAAGTTCGAGAGAAGTAAGTGTTAGCTACTCCCTCAGGTCCGAACTCTCGTTGGAATCAAATTTTGGTTCCAACACTTGAGTCTTTTATGCATTGCAAGTATCCATAATTTTCTCTTGATCTTGGTAAGTCTTCGTGCTTGTTCTCCTTTCTGTTTCAGTATATTTGTAATTAGCTTATATGCCTTGATTTGTAAACCTTATTGGAATGTATGTCATCTGAATCTTCACTATAAGAGACCCCATTCAGAGAATTCTCAAAAAGTTTCGGGACGAAACTTTCTAAGTATGGGAGAATATAACAACCCATGAATTAAAAAAATGTCTATGGGCTTATTTGTAACAATTATAACAATAATAAACCTAATTAAACTTCCTATTAAACCTAACCGAGCCAGCCAGCCCCCTCTTTTTTCGGGCAAGTTGTACCCCCTATTTTCCCGCATACTGCAAGCCCTGCCTGTTGATTCTACCGCTCCAGTGTCGCGTCTTCCGCCTTCCCCTGCTCCTGCCAGCCTCCCCCCTTCTCTTCCTCAAGACGCTGACGTCTCCTCCTGCTCCAGTATTCAACGACTTCCCTCCTCCTTTCTCTGGTCGGCGATCCCATCTCCTCCAAGCACTGATAGTAGCAATTTCTCCTCCCCTCTAGGCTGGCAACCGCCTCCTCTTCCTCTTGTGACCCCTTTTCTCCCTTTGCATGTCCTCTTCTTTGTTGTTTTGGTCGAATTTTTGCGAGAGTGATGCCTATGGTTTCCTTCCCTCTCCTCTTAGAGCCTTATTTTGTTCATATTGGTAAGATTCTCCCTCTGAAACCCCTTATATAGATTTCTTCTTGAATTCCTAGTAAGCTTTGCGCGCCAAATTTCATTTAACTTGTGTTTTTGATTTTTTGCGCCGCTCCTCAAATTCAAGTGATGAGATCTCTCTAAAGCCCCTCTGATTTAGGGTTCCTCCTAGCCTAAGCGTCGCCAAGTCTCCAATTTCTCGTGGTATCTCCTCTCCTCTCATTTTAAGGGAGGTAATTTCTAACCCTCTCATGTATAAGTTATTTGATGAAAATGTATATGCTAACGTTTTGCATCTTGCTTTGTCAAATATCGCATTCATTGTTCTTAAACGGGTTCGAAATAGGATTTCTGATTTTTGCTTTCATCGTTTTGTCATCGTCGTTGGTTTCAGCCTCACCTTAAGGTAAGTAAAGATCCCTCTCTCTTGCTAACATTAAACGTAAATTACTTTTTATGTTCTTATGATTATATGAATTCACCCTTGATTGTTTATTTTGTCAAATAAATTTAGATCTTGAATGCGTAAATTGACTTGTTAGTAGATTGAGGTTTCACGCATTTGGACAAGCACGAGTTGTGAATGTAAATGATGGTTATTTTAATATTCACTTAGTTGAATTGCGTCTCATTTGATGGATAATTGGAAGACAATTTAGCTAACGAAAGTGATTTTAATTAGATTTCTGCATAGATGAATTGCATCTCATTTTATTGAATTGGGAGACTAGTAGTTCTTTGTGAGCATGAGCACTAATTATTATAATGGCAAATGTTAAGATTTTTTACTAGTAAATAAATGGATTGTGTTTTATATAAAACGTTCAGATCGTGTATATGTTTATTTGGGAGATACTCCTGCCTTTAGATGGATTCATCTAAATGAATACTTGTTATCCAAGAAAATGATGCATAGTAATCTTATCACTCGTGAATACTTGAACCCGCAAAATATAAAGCTCTCTATCTAGTTTCTTTTGTGTCATCAAATCTTGTTTATAATGTTTGTCTGGTTTTAAGTCTTGGGTAAAGTTTATTTCACAATCTTATCTTTCTCTTTGACTTGAATTTATTCCCTGCTAGAATCACTAAGCTAGGAATCATTTAATTCTTTAATGCTGTAAACAATCATTGAAAGGTAGTGTTGAATTGATGTGATATTTTGACTCTAGTTTTTGCTTGACTTGTAATGAGAACCAATAAATGGTCATAGCATGCACAAATATTTTTGATAAGACTTGCATATAAACTTATATTAGAATCATGTGCATCAAACTGAAACACTTACATCTTTCACTAATTACAGCTTATATCATTACGTGATCGAATATATGTTATACTCTGGAATATTCTAGTTAGTTCTGTTTGTCTCATTTACATGTCTGTCTTGATAGTTTTGTTTCATGTAAACTAGTGCACGTATATTTTTGTTTCCCCTGCTTGTTCTTTATTTTATTTTACTCTTATTTATTTCAATGTTCTGAGATTTCTTCCTTCTTATTTTAGAAATTGTCTTAGTGTTCATGTTTGTGCTGCCTACTACTCGAGGTCAATCTGCATCAAGCTCCAGCTTTTGGACGTTTGTCTTATTATCGTGTCAAGTTCTATATTTATGTTTCATTTCATTTACTGTTGGATATTTCCTTTATGTAATTATAATAATCAACTTGTTATGTTATCAAGGACAACTGTTATGCTAAATAATATATGTATTAGAATTTAACATCATTTGCATGTTCATTTCTCTAAGTTATCATGACATAAAATCTGTATCTAAGCTTGTATCATGAGTTTCACTTTAAATACATGCGCATCTATTTTTTTTGTCATGTCTTAAAGCTTCTGCATAAAAATTATATATTTTCATACCAAAATAATTTTTTTAAAACCTACTATTAGTATCTCAGCTCCAGCCTAACAGACATGGATTTTCTTTTCGTTCATACCTATGGCATCATGGCTCGCCCCAAAGCGGAGTCTAACTTTTGTCGAGATGGGTCGTGACACTGGCCTCCATTGTCGCCAGCCTCAACCATCGTTTCCAGCCTCCACCTCAGCACTCTGCCGGCCTCCTACATTCGGCTGGCCTCCTCTACCACTAGGTCGGCCTCCTCCTCTTCTGCTCGGCCAGTCTCCTTCATCGTTCGGTCGACCTCCTCATTCTCTGCTTGGACGGCCTCCCCCACCATTCGGTCGACCTCCACCACCATTTGGCCTCCGCCGCAGGGTGTATTCCATCGCTGACCGGATTCCTCGCCACCGCAAATCCTCCATTGTTTAATCACTCTTGCATAATCTCCATTGTTCGATCTACGTGTAACCACCCGCGTAATTACCCAGTAACTACCTGTCATGGGTAGTGCATGTTGCCAAAAATAATGATCGGGTTACGAATAGTAATTCTCCTAAAAATATATGTGTATTAAATTATAAAGTTCGGGTCTACAAAAATAGTTTAGATGGTTACGGTCTGCGGATAACTACATAACTACTGTAACCACCAATGTGTACTATAAATAGGACCTCAGGACATCCTTCATTTCCATCTTTTCTCTCCCCGAATTTCTCTAATGATTTTCTCTCTCCACTCATATTTATCCTATGACTTTCTCTCTCCTCACATATTTTTCCTACAATCGTTCTGTCCCTTCTCCCACCATCTCCTCTTCCTTGTGCGGTCCCGTGCGTGCCATTTCCGTGCACATTCTAGTGTGCACGTCTCCGTTCTGAACGTGTCGTCGTGCACTCCATTCCATGTATGCCCTGTGCGCGCCTCCGTGCGCTCTGTTCTCAAGACGTCTCCAAGTGCTCCCCATGCGCTTCGTTCCCAGTGTGCCTCTGCACGCTACGCTCTAAGCGCGCCCCCACGAGCTCCGCTCTAAGTGCGCCACCGCGCGCTCCATTCCAAGTGTGCCTCTGCACGCTCTGCCCCAAGCATGTGTTCCACGCGCCCTGCCATCAAGACAACTTCCAAGAACACGCTTCCACCAAAGTAATACTGGCGGAACACAAGCCCTACTTTAGAACACAAAGCACCTATAAGGCAAATTCTAGTACATTCTGTGTGCATAACGCCTTCCATTCAATGGCAGGCCCCCATACAACAATAAATCAACCGCTTCAGACTCCTCTGAACGCAATAAGAGATTAGCCACAGAGACAAGTTGTGTAGAATGTGTTTCTCATGCCTTCAAGCAGCAAACGAGTCCCCAGTTTTCTCAAAAGTGTAGCTTGCCCATTGTAGCAGGAAAAGAATTAGCACTGTGAGAGGTGGCTTGTCACCCTCCGAGCCAGTACTCTCTTTCTCTCTAATAATTGTAATGAGAAGCGATTTGTTGCCCTCGCTTTCTTAAAAAGTCCTGTAACACAACAATGAATAGTGGAAGTTTGGTCGGCATCGATTCAGTCATGTGGTTTTTCACACAGTTGACGGGTTTTCCATGTTTTAAAAATTATCTTGTCAGATTTTATTTCTATGTGATTGTTTACGTGCTCGACCGCTCCCTAGACTAAGAAAGAGTAATTTAGACTGGTGTACAGGAGCCTAGAGTGATCCACAACAGTTATGAACATGGTGGTTATGAGGCATCATTCGTGAACGCCCGATCATGCCAAAAAACTTTATCCACTTTTATGTTAAAAATTAGTTTTTTTTCTTGGTTGTGGTCATAACCACTACCATGCCAAACATACATTTTAAGACGATGACATTTTTTCCCAAACTCATCGGGGTAAATAAGTCATGTCAAACGGAAAAAAATTTTGCGTGTGTATCTTTCCGTCCTGTAGGAATGACAATAATTATATAATATGCAATCAACGCCTATTTTCACTTTTCCTCTACCATTCTGCTGCAGAAAAAATCCCCTTACGTAGAATTTTTTTAGATCGGGTTTCTTCTTCTTCTCAATCTTAACCTAGCTTTTACCAACCTATATCTCTATGCACCGCCTCCTCGCCAGCTCTATTGTCAGCTTCGTCATCTACTCACGAATTACCCCCAAGGTGCAAGGGCTTACACCCACTTGGCGAGCATATTTCTTGGCCTCAACATGTCATTGGAGAAGGGTTCCTTTGAGAAGGGGAGTACTAAAATGTAGATTAACATCAGTCAATTATACTGCTAATCTTATAGCTTTTAATTTTAAAGATGACTTTGACTTGGATTTGTCTTTTAATTTTTCAAGCATCCCTGATGTTTTCAAATCATAAATAAGGACTTATTCTTATGTTGGTAGAAATGAGGAGAGAGCACGTCTTTTGCTAATCTTGCTTTTTGTAAGCCCTATAATATTCATAATTGTGTCACTATATGAAAGAATATTAATAGTCTAAATCACCTAGAGGGGGGTGAATAGGTGCTTTGAACATTTTGGCTATTTTAAAACACAGCCTAACAATGTAGTTAAATGTAATCACAATCACAGCACACATAAAAAACACACATCAATTTTATGAATATTATGAATTCTTAAGGGGAAAGATAGATAGCACATTATTCCTAAGGGAAATAAATGGCAAGTGACTTTTAGTCCAAATATATGTTGATGACATTATATTTGGGTCAATTGATGACAATCTCTGTAAGAGATTTGCTAATATGATGCAGGGGAAGTTTGAGATGAGCAGTATGGAAGAGCTCAAGTACTTTTTAGGTCTCCAAGTTAAACAACTGGAGGACATAATGTTCATCTCTCAGACTAAGTACACTATAGAGCAAATAAAGAAGTTTGGGATGGAGTCAGCCTCCACCATGAGAACTCCAATGGGATCAAATGTATCCATGGACAAGTATGAAAAGGGAAACCTTTTGATGAATATGTGTACAGGTGTATCATTGAGTCCCTACTTTACTTGAATGCTAGTAGACCTGTTATCATGAATGTTATATGTGTTTGTGCTAGGTACCAGGCCTACTCCAAGGAATCTCATTACTCAACTATAAAGAGGACTTTGAGATACCTTAACGGAACCCAACAGCTTGGCTCGTTGTACCCTAGGAACAATGATTTTGAACTAATAGGCTATTCAAATGTAGACTTTGCAGTTGCAAGAAAGATAAGAAGAGCACCTCAGGAACATGCCAGTTACTAGGAAGAAGGTTGATCTCATAGAGCTGTAAGAAGCAGACTAGTGTGGCAATTTCTACAGCTGAGTCAGAGTACGTATCAGCGGGAGTTGTTGTGCACAGCTTCTATGGATTCAACATCAATTGTAGGACTGCAACCTTCAGATAAGTAAAACTCTCATATATTATGATTCATCCAGTGCAATCTCTATAGCTAAAAATCATGTATCGTACAACAAGACTAAGCATATAAAGATTAAGTATCATTTTATTAGAGAGCATGTTGAGATGGAGGATATATGACTTGAGTTTGTTCCCACAGACAAACAAGTGGCATATTCAAAACCCTTTAATTTAATAGATACTTATGGCTTTTATGGTCCGTAAAGATGTCCACCTTCACGCCATATAAATAATGCCGCCAAAGCTTAAGGACGAATATCATGGTCGCTAACTCCAAGTCATGGACCAGATAATTCCTCTAAGGCACCTTCAACTAGTGAGAGCCATAAGCAATAATCTTTCCAAACAGATGAAGAACGCAGCCTAAGTCGCTCCCTAAACCATCACTGTAAATCTCATAACCTTCTGTTCCACACAATGAACACAAAATTGGCGCCATGGTTAGACGACTCTTCAACTCTTCAAAAGCTCGTGTGCATGCTGACTGTAACGCCCCAAAAATTGTATTTGAGTTGGTCGCGTAAAAAGGGATTTTGGTGCCTGTATAGGGGTACACAGCCTAGGACACGGGCGTGTCCAAGGCCGTGTCTGCCTGGTGTTTTGGCCGTTTTCATCCCGAGAAGGACACGACAAGGAACACAGCTTAATGACACGTGCGTGTCATTTAACACGGGCATGTGCCTACCCGTGTCAGTACCCGTGTTCAGCAGGGTCGTGTCGGTTGGCGTGGCGGTTATATGTGACACGCCACCGAACACGGGCGTGTCGAGGAACCCGACACGGGCGTGTCGAGTGGGACACGGGCGTGTCTGAGCCTGTGTAAGTCTTTGTGTTCGACAATCGTGCCTGCATCGAGGCACACGGCCTGGGACACGGCCGTGTGCCAAGCCGTGTTCGGCCCAGGTCTGTTGATTTTTGAGCGGATCAGAGCCGTTCGATTTCTTTATTTTATATCCTACATCCCAGGTGGTTTCCTGCTATGTTGAGGCCGTGAATGGGAGTTGAATCCTTCATTTCTCTCCAAAGCTTTCTCTTTCCAAGGAGTTAGAGCAAGGAGGAAGAAGGAGGAGGATTCCGGCCGCCGACGGAGCATCAGAGCACCGTTTTGATATCTGAGAGCGGATCCGTGGAGGAAAGATCGTTGCGAAGACTACTATCCGTGTAGTTTTCCATGGCGCCAAAGCGTACTACAAGGGTAACGATTCTCAACTTGAGCATGTGAAGCTCTTCCTTTTTGCATAGGGAAACCCGCTCCTACGAGTGTGCGGTGCGTGCGTGGTGTTCCTTGGGGTTGATGTGAATAGTCCCCCTTGTGTTGCATTTAGAGTCCGGAATCGAAATACGGGCATAGGCATTGTGTGTGAAGCCTATCCGGACGTGTATTGTCTGGATCGGTGATGTTACATTTGATATGTTATGCCGGAGAAGACTCCGTGCTTTGGGTTTTCGGGTTTTTACGCGGTAGATTGCGGCAAGGATCCTTGGAGGTTAGCTCCAAGACGCACCCGAAAAACTGAGCGGAATCATTATTCTGCTAACTTGGCGGTCTGGGAACCGGCCTTGAACATAACTGGGTTATGTGATTGTTTGGAAATAGTAGGATCCAAGAGAAGCTTGGCTCGTGTGTACGTCTTAAGGTGTACTGCGCGTTGTGAGCAACAGGCAAGTGGAATCAGACCTGGGCTATGTGGTTCGGTGCGAGAGACCCGAAAAGGGGACTGGCCATTGCATAGTCGGGAGCCTTAGACAATGGTCAGAAAGGCTAAATGCTCACGTGGTTGCCATCTTGGTGGTGGTGGTGAAGATGCTGAAGTGTCAGGATTCACCGTTAATGTGCCTTGAGTGCACGGGGTGTTTGTCCATGTGAGCCTACATCTGTGGCGAAATGTAATTGCACTTTATTGTTTAGCTGGGCTAATGTTATGTAGGGAAAGAGCACCGTCGTCCCGAGTAAGGGGCATTGTCGTTATAATTTGGTCGGCTTTAGCTGACCGTTGCCTGTTTGCCACCATGCGGTGGAATGTTGCTTGCAGGTGCTGCGGAGCCGAGTGCAAAATAGCGGGCTGGAGCCCATGTTGCTGTACTGGCCCTTGAAGGCCGTAAAGAATAGTTGTTTTTATTTTATCATGTGTGGTCAGCCTGCGAGCCGATGTATGTAAGACACTATTTGTTAAGTGAACTATTGTAAGGTCATAAGGCCGTGTTCCCCCTTTCAGTGTATTTGGTTTTCATTCCTATTGTGTGGATGTGGACATTCATGATTTATGGATTTAAGTTTTTGGTTCTTTCAATGATTTAAAAGCTTCCGCTAGAATGCTCTATGTAGGACGAGTAATCTTAATTGGGATGTTTGGATATTTTTATGTAACCCTTCTGACTGTCTGTGGTATATGGCGTCTGTTTCCAGCTACACCTTCTATTATATACCATGTGACGGATGGGCGGGAGAGCCGAGAGTGGTGGAGCACGCAGCAGTTGATCTGGTAGAGCCGAGGAGAGCTACGGAGAAACAGCTTAAGCATGTAATGGGCTTTAATCCCCCAGTATTTGACAGGATTGGAATGTCAGCTCAAGCTGAGGACTGGCTCTCTACGATAAAGAGGGTTTTGACAGCCATGCTAACTAAGGAGTGGCAGAAGACCACCATAGCGACTTTTCTTTTGGTGGGTGAGGCGAGGCTGCGGTGGGATAAGTTGGAGTTTCATCTCTTAGTGGGTAGGCAGCTTGCGGATGTGCCTATGGAGGAATTTTCAAGATTGTTCCTAGCCAGATATGTACCCTCTGCTCAGAAGCTTGAGATGGAGAACCAATATCTTGGGTTGACTCAGGGATCCAGAAGCGTGGATGAGTACCTCCCCGAGTTTACACGGGTGGGTCGGTATGCTGGGGCTATGTTTATGGAAGAGGAGAGGAAGACCAACCAATTTTATGAGGGTCTTCGTGGTGACCTACAGTTACTCCTTGCTGGGCCTAAGGCGCAGGGCTTCCTAGCCTTGGTCAACTCGGCCCGGTCTTTGGAAAAGGTTGTGAAGATGGTGCAAGAGAAGAAGGACCCAGAGAAAAGAAGGCAGAGTTCAAAGTGCCTAATGCAAAGTCAGGATTCCACAGATGGAGCAAGAAGCAAAAGACTTCGAACTCAGCCCCTTCGTTTGGTGCGTCAGGGGCAACCACAAGTCGAGTCTCAGGAGCTTGCTTGAAGACGGGACATTTTACTCGTGAGTGTTGGAGCGGACATGCAAAGTCCGAGAGGAAGTCTGGAGCGATTTATGAGGAGAAAGGGAAGGCGGTGGAGTCAACTGTGTCCCATCATGCTCCAGTCCAACCTAGAGTTTATAATCTTGGTCTGCAAGAGTCCAAAAAGCAAGCTGACGTGGTGACAGGTATGAGTTAATTTATAGCAGATTAACTTTTGTAGTTGTTATCTCTTTTATGTGTTAGCTTACTTTTGTTGTTGCTAGGATTTGTATTGATTCTCGATTGTCCGGCGAGAGCCTTGTTTGATACGGGAGCTTCGCATTCCTTCTTGTCCGAACGGTTTGTGACGTGCATCTGGGTCCCTCCCTCGATGGCAAAAGACAAGTTGGATGTGTTATTGCCCAATGGGTTCTCAATGCGCGCGGATAAGTTCTGTGTAGTCAAGGTTCGGATTGGGGATCAGGAGTTTGACTTGTGAGCGTTGATTCTACCGTTAGTAGAGTTCGATGTAATCTTTGGTATGGGCTGGCTCTCGGAGCAGCGAGCTTACATTGATTGCAACCAAAAGGAGGTTAAGTTGGGATTAAATTCTGAATAGGAGACTACGTTTGCGGGCATGAAGGGGTCAGGGAAAGTTTTGATGTCGGCCCTTCAGGTGATCAAGGCAGTTCGGTCTGGGGCAGAGCTGTTTGTCACTCTAGTACAGACTTCGACGCCTAAGCCTAGTCTGGACAGTATCCCAATTGTGTCTGAATATCCTGATGTGTTCCCGGATGATCTCCCAGGAGTTCCTCCTCAGCGGGAGATAGACTTTACTATTGAGCTGGTACCGGGTGCCAAACCAGTGTCACACTCTCTGTATCAGATAATGCCAAAAGAGATGGCGGAGTTGAAGGTGCAACTGCAAGAGTTGTTGGAGCAAGGTTATGTGCATCCAAGTTCGGCGCCTTGGAGCGCACCGGTTCTTTTCGTTAAGAAGAAATATGGGAGCTTGCGGCTTTGTATCGACTACCGGGAATTGAACAAGCTTATGGAAAAGAATAAGTATCCGATCCCGAGAATTGACGATCTATTTGATCAGCTGGTTGGGTCAACGGTATATTCGAAGTTAGATCTGAAGTTCGGTTACTACCAATCGAGGATAAGGGAGAGCGACATCCCAAAGACAGCATTCAGCACGCGGTTTGGGCATTACGAGTTCACGGTCATGCCATTTGGTTTGACCAATGCGCCAACCGTGTTTATGGATCTGATGAACAGGACGTTCAGAGAGTACTTGGACCGTTTTGTGATAGTATTTATCGACGATATCCTGGTGTACTCGCAATGTGAAGAGTATCACTACAATCACCTGCACATGGTGTTGGAGACGTTGAGGAGAAACCAGTTGTATGCTAAGTTCTCCAAGTGTGAGTTCTGGTTATCCTCGATAGCGTTCCTTGGTCATGTTGTTAGGGAGAAGGGATAGCTGTGGATCCGGCAAAGATAGTGACGATATGGGAGTGGCCTGCTTTGACTATAGTGGCGGAGGTCCGGAGTTTTCTAGGGCTTGCTGGCTATTACAGGCGCTTAGTAGAGAACTTCTCGCGGATAGCGCTACCACTCACGACTTTGACTAGGAAGAATCAGAAGTTTGTGTGGTCTTCGGAGTGCGAACAGGCTTTTGAAGAGTTGAAGAGGCGGTTGACCACATCACCTATTTTATGTTCCCCAAGTGGAACCGAAGGGTTCAAAATCTATAGTTATGCTTCGGGCAGTGGTTTGGGCTGTGTTCTGCTACAGCATGGGAGTGTGATCGCCTACGGTTCACGATAATTGAAGGCTCACTAGAGAAATTATCCGGTCCATGACTTGGAGTTAGCGGCCGTGATATTTTCTCTAAAGCTGTGGAGGCACTATCTGTACGATGTGAAAGTCTATATATATACCGATCACAAAAGCTTGAAGTACTTGTTAGATCAAAAGGATCTGAACATGATGCAGCGGAGGTGGATGGAGTTCCTAGGGGACTACACCTTCAAGATACATTATGTGCCAGGGAAAGGTAATGTAGTGGCGGATGCGTTGAGTCGTAAGGTTCCTGCACATGCCAACTGGTTATCAGTACATGATGAGAGATTGGTCTGCGAGTTTGAGGCTTTGGAGATACCTTGTATCGACAAGCAGTATAGTACTGAGACAAAAATATTTTGGACCGAGGTGCAGTGTGACCTAGCAGATAGAGTTCGGCGAGCTTTGATTCAGGATAACAGCATGAAGCAGGTCTTGGATGACTCATTGGATGGGTCAAATTCCCAGTTTGTTGTTGAGGATGGGTTGCTAAGGAAAGATGGTCGTCTATGCGTTCCTAGTGCGGATAATCTTCGGGAGGAGTTGATGTACTAGACTCATCATACCAAGTACTCAATCCACCCGGGAAGCACGAAGATGTATAGAGACATGAGGAAATTATTTTGGTGGCCAAGATTGAAGAAGGATGTAGCACTCTATGTGGCCAAGTGCCAAACTTGTGCTTTGGTTAAGGCAGAGTGCCAGAAGCCCGGAGGTTTTCTAAAGTCCGTGCCTATCCCGGAATGGAAATTTGACGACATATCTATGGATTTTGTGCATGGTTTGCCGAAGTCGTAGAGGGGAAACGACGCCATCTGGGTGGTCGTAGATAGGTTGACAAAGGTGTCACACTTCATCCCGATCAGGAAAGAAGATCCAATGGAAAGATTGGTCAAACTCTATGTGGAGAATATTGTATGGTTGCATGGTGTGCCCCGCAGTATTGTTAGTGATCGAGATGGACGCTTCGCGTCGAATGACTGGAGGTTGGTGTATAGTCTGTTGGGTACTAAGCTAAAGTTCAGCACAACCCTTCATCCACAGACGGATGTCCAAACCGAGAGGGTCAACCGGACGTTGGAGGACATGCTTCGCATGTGCGTCCTAGATTTTGGAAAGCAGTGGGAAGATCACCTATACATGGAGGAGTTTGCGTATAACAACAACTTTCAGGCGAGTATTGGAATGGCGTCTTTCGAGGCCTTGTACGGGAGAAAGTGTCGCACGCCGTTGTCTTGGTTGGAGACGGGCGAGTCGAAGCTTTACAAACATCAAGCGGTGGAAGATGCCACTTCAGTGATACAGACAATTTAGGAACGGTTGAAGATCGCTCAGGACAGACAGTCAAAGTACTATAACGCCAAACATAGGAACGTGGAGTTCAGCGTTGGCGACTGGGTGTACTTGAAAATCAAACCGTTCAAGGGTGTCTCGCGGGTTCGATGCTTGAAGAAGCTGAGTCCGAGATACCTTGGACCATTTGAGATCCTGGAGCGTGTTGGCAAAGCAGCGTATAGATTGAAGATGTCGGTGGAGTTGAGTGGGCTACATGATGTGTTCCATGTCTCGGTGTTACGTAAGGCTGTGCAAGAGCCTTCACAGATAGTTGCGGTTGATCAAGTGCCAGTTGATTACGAGTTGACGACAAAGGTCAAGCCTATACGTATAGAAGACGTTGAAGTGAAGAAACTCCGCAATAAGGATATCCGAATGGTTAAAGTCCGTTGGGATAATTGCGGACGTGAGGAGCTTTCTTGGGAGCGAGAGCAAACTATGTTGGAAGAATACCCCGAGTTATTCCATTCAGGTAACTTGTAGTTTTGTGTACCTTTACTTAATTTCGGGACAAAATTCCTTAAGTGGGGGAGATTTGTAACGCCCTGAAAATTATATTTGAGTTGGTCGCATAAAAAGTGATTTTGGTGCCTGTATAGCGGTACACAGCCTAGGACACGGGCGTGTCCAAGGCCGTGTCTGGTTGGTGTTTTGGCCATTTTCATCCCGAGAAGGACACGGCAAGGAACACGGCTTAATGACACGGGCGCATCATTTGACATGGGCGTGTGCCTACCCGTGTCAATACCTATGTTCAGCAGGGTCGTGTCGGTTGGCGTGGCAGTTATATGTGACACGCCCCCGAACACGAGCGTGTCTGAGCCCGTGTGAGTATCTGTGTTCGACGATCGTGCCTGGATCGAGGCACACGGCCGGGGACACGGCCATGTGCCAAGCCGTGTTCGGCCCAGGTCTGTTGCTTTTTGAGCGGATCAGAGCCGTTCGATTTCTTTATTTTAGATCAAACGGCCCAGGTGGTTTCCTGCTCTGTTAAGGCCATGAATGGGAGTTGAATCCTTCATTTCTCTCCAAAGCTTTCTCTTTCCAAGGAGTTAGAGCAAGGAGGAAGAAGGAGGAGTATTTCGGGCGCCGATGGAGCATTGGAGCACCGTTTTGAGATCTGAGAGCGGATCTGTGGAGGAAAGATCGTTGTGAAGACTTCTATCCGTGTAGTTTTTCCATGGCGTCAAAGAGTACTACAAGGGTAACGATTCTTAACTTGAGTATGTGAAGCTCATCCTTTTTGCATAGGGAAACCCGCTCCCGCGAGTGTGCGGTGAGTGCGTGGTGTTCCTTGGAGTTGATGTGAATAGTCCCCCTTATGTTGTATTTAGAGTCCGGAATCGAAGTACGGGCATAGGCATTATGTGTGAAGCCTACCCGGACGTGTATTGTCTGGATCGGTGATGTTGCATTTGATATGTTATGTCGGAGAAGACTCCGTGCTTTGGGTTTTCGGGTTTCTACGCGGTAGATTGCGGCAGGGATCCTTGGAGGTTAGCTCCAAGGCACACCCGGAAAACTGAGAGGAATCGTTGTTCTGCTAACTTGGCGGTCTGGGAACCGGCCTTGAACATAACTGTGTTATGTGATTGTTTGGAAATGACAGGATCCGAGAGAAGCTTGGCTCGTGCGTACGTCTTAAGGTGTACTACGCGTTGTGAGCAACAGGCAAGTGGAATCGGACCTGGGCTGTGGTTCGGTGCGAGAGACCCAAAAAGGGGACTGGCCGTTGGCATAGTCGGGAGTCTTAGACAGTAGTCAGAAAGGCTAAATGCTCACGTGGTTGCCATCTTGGTGTCGGTGGTGAAGACGCTGAAGTGTCAGGATTCACCGTTAATGTGCCTTGAGTGCACGAGGTGTTTGGCCATGCGAGCCTACATCTGTGGTGAAATGTAATTATACTTTATTGTTTAGCTGGGCTAATGTTATGCAGGGAAAGAGCCGGGGTCGTTATAATTTGGTCGGCTTTAGCTGAACGTTGCCTGTTTGCCACCATGTGATGGAATGTTGCTTGCAAGTGCTGCGGAACTGAGTGCAAAATAGCAGGCTGGAGCCCATGTTGTTGTGCTGCCCCTTGAAGGTCGTAAAGAATAGTTGTTTTTATTTTATCATGTGTGGCCGACCTGCGAGCCGATGTATGTAAGACACTATTTGTTAAGTGAACTATTGTAAGGCCATAAGGCCGTGTTCCCCCTTTCAGTGTATTTGGTTTTCATTCCTATTGTGTGGATGTGGACATTCATGATTTATGGATTTAA
This sequence comes from Platanthera guangdongensis, assembly GCA_039583875.1. Classification (NCBI taxonomy): domain Eukaryota; kingdom Viridiplantae; phylum Streptophyta; class Magnoliopsida; order Asparagales; family Orchidaceae; genus Platanthera; species Platanthera guangdongensis. The sequence continues at coordinate 18,968,285 of CM077161.1, read as the reverse complement.
GTTTTGGGTTCTTTCGACTATTTAAAAGCTTCCGCTAGAATGCTCTTTGTAGGACGAGTAGTATTAATTGTAATGTTTGGATATTCTTATGTAACCCTTCCGACTGTCTGTGGTATATGACGTTCGGTCCCTCCTGGATCTTCTGTTATATGCCATGTGACGGATGGGGGTGTTACACTGACAACCTGACGAACTTCTGATCTTTTCTAGTTAAGGTTGTGAGAGGTAGATCTATCCTCAAACATTTCTCTACAAAGCGCCTATAGTAGCCGACATGTCCTAAGAAATTTTGGACTTCTGTTACAGTAATACCCACAGGCCACTCTCGTATCTCAACTATCTTTATTGAATCCACTGTGATGCCCTCTCCACTATCCACATGACTAAGGAATGCCACAGAAGATAACCAAAACTCACATTTATAGAAATTGACATACAACTGACTCCTCCTCAGGGTATCCAGAATAATTCGCAAGTGAACCACATGTTTTTCTTCTGACAGAGTGTATACCAGGATATCATCAGTAAAGTCAATAACAAACTGATCCAAATACTCTAAAAGGTTCCGTTCATCAAATTCATGGACACTGACGACATATTTATTAGCCCAAACGGTATCACGTTGAACTCATAATGCCCAAAACGAGCACTAAATGTCATCTTGGGAATATCACTTTCCCTGATCCTCAGCAGGTAATAACCAGGCTTTAAATCCAGCTTCGAATACACAATTGATCCCACTAGTTGATCAAACAAATCATCAATTCCCGAAATCAGATACGTGTTCTTCTCTGTCAGCTTATTCAATTCTCAGTAGTTGATACATAGACGCAAACTTCCATCCTTCTTTTTCACAAAGAGGACCAATACACTCTAAAGGGAAGAACTCGGATGTACAAAGCCTTGCCTAACAACTCCTGTAATTGAACTTTCAAATCTATCATCTCAGTTAGTGTTATATGGTGTTGGAACCCTAGTTCTTATTTGGGCAAGGATCACTATTAGGATGATTAGATTGACCCAAAATGTATAGTCATGGGTCATAGGTTTATTTCCAGGTTTGCCTCAGAAGGACTCTCCAGAATTGCTGAAAGAATTCCAAGAAATGCAGTTTTGATCAGTCAGAAATTCAGTTCGACGAAAGTCGAACTTTGGTCGACGAACTCAGAGTTTCATCTCTGAGCTGAGCTCGACAAAATCCAAGCTTAGGTCGACAATCGCTGAACTCAAGCCAGATCCTCAGCTCGATGAAATAGAAGCTGAGCTCGACGATCTGCGAGCTCCGGTCGACGAAATCTATGCAGAATTCCAGGACTATTTATTTTACAGCTGGCAGATTGATTGAAGCCTTAATCACAGGAGTTTGTGATTCTCAGATTTAATGCCTAATATTCTTAAGTGTTGAGATTATATTAGCCAGCAGGACACGTGTGTGTGGGACCGCATATTTAGCTTCCCCATCGCATTCCAGGTCTGGGTGTTGACCCCGGTGGGCCCCCTTGTGGCGGAATATCCCTGCGGTCCTATGGTTGGGGTTAATCCCACACCGCCTGCAGACTTCTGTCCTTTGTGTTCATGTACCCTGCCACCCTTCATCTCAATACCTGGGTTTTGAGATGAACTGTTAGGTTGGCGGGTTCTTTCATGGTATCAGAGCGGGTTATCCTGCTGCGGGGGTGTGTTGAGATTATATTTGCCAGCAGGACACGTGTGTGTGGGAGCGCGTATTTGGCTTCCCCATCGCGTTCCAGGTCTGGGTGTTGACCCCGGTGGGCCCCCTTGTGGCGGAATATCCCCACGGTCCTGTGGTTGGGGTTAATCCCACACCTCCTGTAGACTTCTCCCCTTTGTGTTCATGTACCCTGCCACCCTTCATCTCAATACCTGGGTTTTGAGATGAACTGTTGGGTTGGCGGGTTCTTTCATTAAGGAATATAGCCGTTGAATGGTAGCATTAATAATGGCTTAAATGCTAATTGCCTCCCAAGGCAATTACTTTTCTTGGGAATGATTCTGTTATTACAGCTAAAGGAAATTCAATTGTTCCATAAAAAGAATCAATATCATACAATGAATATAGATTTGCTCACATAGAGAATACAGTGGAGAGAGAACAGAGAAACAAATTTGTTTCTGAAGTTCTTATTCAAAGTGAATTAGTGAATCAGTGAAGAAAAAACAGCTCATATACAAAGTTCTTCATCATCTGCTCTAGGCTTCAAAGGGATAACTCATCAACATCAGTCCAAGAAGCTTCTGAAGATCTTCTTCAATCTGAAGGCCTACACTCTCTACAAAGCTCTTATTCTCCTGAACTCTTCTACATCTCAGGGGGAGCTTTGACAATAATAGCACAATCCACTAGTCTTCTCTCAGATTGTTGACAGAGAAGAACATCATCTTTATTTTCTTTCACCACTGTAAAAGGGTTTTTAACTCCCTTCAAAAGTTAACCTCTTTAGTTGTTAAGTCTCCTGATCAAAAGACTTAGTTTGGTTTTTGGCACCTGATCAAAAACTCAAAGGGTTATGAGATCTCCCTTGAAATAGATCTTGTGGTGACAGGGCCCCTGAGCAAAAACCTATGATGGCAGGGCACATGATCAAAAACCTATAGTAGATTCCTACCAGGGTGGTAGAAGAGTGGATGTACCCAGGTTATTGGGAAACCACTATAATCATTGTGTCATCTGTGTTGCTTGCTCTCTTTCTTTATTTTTGTGCTGTGCTCACTCTTTTATATAACATATATATTTAACTAGAGTAAAATAAGATCTATCCTTTTTTTTCTTTCATATGGTACTATGATGGGAGTGACACAGGTTTCACACCTAGCACCAACTCAATAGTGAAGTTGATCTCTCGCTAAGGTGGAGCTCTAGGAAGATCTTTTGGAAACACATCTGCATACTCCAATATAGTAGGAACATCACTCAAATTGGGCTTGGGCTCTACAGCCTCTAACAACATGAAGAATAACTCCGCGCCTTTCTGAACCGCCTTGACCACTTGCAGAGCAAACATCAACATCTTGGTCGATCCTTGCATACCGGCAAACTTAGTCTCGCGTTCGGTGTTTTTCCATAGTGTGACTTCTTTTGAATTGTAATTAATACGTGCACGCTGCTCTGAAAGTTAGTCCATGCCAAAAAATACATCAAATTCTGATATCGGCATCATTGACGCTTCCAATTCAAACTCGTGACTTCTTATCTGCATCTTAATACAACAAACTATATCTGCATGCATCAAGCACACATTCAGAAGCAATACATCCAATCTATCTTTCAATATGAAAGAAGGCGCTCTAATACATAATACGAAGTCCTCAGACAGAAAGAAGTGAGAATTTCCAATGTTAAATAGTACTCGTATCGGATAGTTAAGAATTAGTACAAAGCCTAACATAAACAAGTTATACAAGCAATGCACCAGGTATGAAGGACATAAAGCAATAAAAGTTGTATACCAAATCATACCTGCCAGCACATCGATTTGATTAATGGCCTCCTACTAGGTAAGATTATATACTCAGGGCTGAGTTGGAGTATAAAGAGATGTAGTTGACTCCACTACTTTCCTTTCTCCATATAAGATGCACCCGCATTTTTCTCCATCTTTGGAGGACCACTGTGACACTCTTGGGCATAATGTCCCACCTTGCCGTAAGTACAACAAGTTAGCCGACCTCACCTAGTCATTTCCCCCGACACAAAGGAGGGAGTTGGCCTAAAAACCTAGACTTCTTGTTCCACATATCGTGCCCAAAATTTGTAGAGCTCATCACATTGAACTCTGGCTTCTTTGTCGCTAGATATTTCTTGCTTTGGACCCTCTTCATATCCTGCTTAATGGATCAGGTAGTATTTACCAAGGTCAGAAAGCCTTACGTCATCGGGTCTGATAAAAGTAGTCACAGATCATCTTGCAGACCTTCATAAAACCTATTGGTTTTCCTTTCCTCATCAGCAAATATAGAGCATGCATATCACCCAAGTTTGGTAAACTCATGCAGATATTCATCTACCAAACTCTAACCCTGAGTCAACCTCTAGAATTTGTTCTCTATTGCAATACATTGCGCAGAAGGGAGATACCTTGCTAGAAACAGTCTCGAGAACTCCTCCATGGAGACCTTAGTCAGTTGCGTACCTGCTAACAAATGTAACTCTAACTCATCCCACCAAAGCCTAGCCACTCCATCCAATATGAAAGTAGCTAAGGTGACATTTTGCCTTTCCTCCGTCTCTGTTGCCATTAAGATTCTCTTTATCCTAGAGAGCCAATCTTTAGCTTGAGTTGGGGATCCTATTCCCGCAAAAGTAAGAGGATTGAAGGTCAAAAAGTGTTTCAGTTGTTTATCTGACGCTCGTCTTGCCGATATAGGCTCTTCAGTCACTTGGCTCATAACCACTAGCTCAACTACGCCAACCGGCTCCAGGGCCACCATAGGGGTAAGAGGTTGTACTAGCCTTCCTGATTACGCATTGATCATCACAAAGCAACTTCAGTAACCAATCAGATAGTTTTTACAGAAGGAGGTGTAGGCACATCAGCTGGTGCAATACTTTTCTTAGAGTGTTGAGATTGAGACTGCTTTGCACCACTCCTAGTCACTTATAATCATGCAACACACAATTAAGCGACAAGAAACATAACCAACAACAATCATATGAACATGTAGGTTCCTCAAACATGTGTATTTTTCATTCCCAAGTGGGCATTCATGGGTTATTTATTTTTTTAATGACAATACACACACACGCCCTCACCAGCCCTTAAAAAATTCGACCAGAAATTCAAACAAGAAGGGATCAACACCAAAAGCTGATACCAAATTGTAACACCCCGCCTGTCACGAAGAATATAACGGTAGGTTCGGCCGGGGCCCTATGCTATATTAAATAAATAGACTAAGGAGTTACGAAATGAAACCAGACATTCACGTAACATATTATAGAGCCAAACAATAACAAAAGTAGTTGAAAAATACAAACCCATAAACATGAATGCCCACTATATATAACATCAAGAATAAAGGTACATACACAAATGTTTCGGCCTTAATGCTTTATAAACCATTCAAAAGTATTTATACAACTACATGATTTACATACATTAGCATGCAGGCCAGCACTACATGAAAGCTATAAACACAACACTTGAGCCTTTGAGGGCTAGCACAGCAAAAGGACTTCAGCTTGCTATTTCCCGCTTAGCTCGCGAGCACCTGCACAAGTACAATCCATAAAGACGCGACAAAACAAAACATCAGTCAGCTTTAGCTGACCACATTTATAACAACACCACTGAAAGATTATTGATGTGGTAGTCTAACTCACCTAGGGGGGGTGAATAGTTGGTCTATCAACTTATTGGTTTCTTTTTAGATTTTAATAGTTATAAGAAATAAAGCACAACCAATCAAGCACAACACACACCAATTTATAGTGGTTCCCCATGGTATGGGTACATCCACTGTACCTCTGCGCCTATCTAGTAGTAGTGTGCAAGATTCAACAAACTTCTTCTGAACTCAGCTCCAAGAGCTTACAACTCAGATTCCTCAAAATCTCTCAGGTCTACTCCTAAACCCTACCTCAGGCTCAACAACCCTATAACTCAGATTATTTCAACTCCTACAGCACAGAGACCCAGCTGGTCTCTTATCTTAGATCCACACAGTGATCCTACCTCAGGCACAATAATCCTACCTCAGGCAAAATCCCTATCTTAGGGTCAAAGCTACTATAACTCAGGCAACAACCCTACAACTCAAATCTACCATTATATCCTACAGATGGAAATTTGTAGATAAAAAACATCTAAAGACTTTATAAATTTGACCTTGATGATTCTGAGTCTTCAGATGTCTTTTTATGAAAGCAAACTCTTTGAAGTAGCCCCTGATTTGAGTAAGTCTTCAAGTTGAGTAGATCTAGGGCTCTTATTCTTGATCTTTTTCTCCAGGAAGAAGACCTAAATGGAGTTGTGAAGCTTGATTCCTCCTTGCTCTTTCAAAACTTCTTCAAAGAGAGTTTGCTTAGTAAATACTGATTTCACCATCTCTAGTTATTCACGATTCATCAGGATTGAGCAGAGGTTCTGTTCCATTTCCCTAACTTTTCTTTATATACCTTTGACATTTCTAACGGCCGTTTGATTAAAATTAATCCTATCAAACTATAGACAGGAATAGAAAGAACTGACCGTCTTTATATGCCGCCACCAAATTTGAAATCCTGCCACTACGCATGCTCAACATTAATAAAAACCATGTCAGCATGATATCATTGAGAAAATTCTTCTTTCTCAATGGTATCTTGTTATAGCTTTCCGATCCACGATTACCCCAATACCATGGAGAACCATATACCAATCTCAACTACATTCTTTATCTTCACTAACTCTTCTCTAAACCTATTTTAGATATAACAAATAATTCCTGCAAAGATATAACAAGATATGCCATAAAATATTGTATGCACTTATCATTGCAAGTGATGCTTCTTTTAATCCTGGAATATTGAGGGCATTATTCCCAACAATCTTCCCTAATTTGAAGAAGGCAGAACACTTAATCAATAGTAAGATGCATTAACAATAAAAATCAAGTTATCATAGATATAACAAATGAAAAACTTGAATGATCATAACAAGCATTTAACATAACCAATCACAAATATATATAAATATATATACATATATATAGCCAGGGGGTTTAATTAGAGAACATAAGTCCATTTACAATCATCATAAATCTCAGCCACACACAAAAAAACTAGCAGATGTTCTCTTACTTCAAAGTACAGGATGCTTGTCAATTGGTTGGCTGATCTTATCAACTGAGTCTGGAATCTTCCTCTTTAGTGTAGATGCTTGTGATCCTTCACCTTGTTTAGTTGTTCTCCTTTCAACATTCTTGGTCTTGATTTCTTGTCTCTTGAAGTATAGGAAGGGTTTGAGAAGATATTTGGATGACATCCTCTTTGGATTGTTCTTTCTGACCAAATTTTCCTTGAAAGTTCTATCCTTTAGAGACTTTCTTTACAAATATTTGATCCCTTCCTCCACAGGATAGATGTTGTCAATATCCTTTAAGATTTTTCAATGATGTATCCAGACAGGGATGATGATTGATTGAGAATCATCACTCTAATATTCAAAGTATGGGTTTTGTGCTTGTTCAGCTCTCTTCATGGCCATGAACTCCTCATGCAGCATAAGTCCTTCTCTCTTCCTTTTCTTGGCAAGCTGAACATCCTGAGCTACCCTCTCCTTAACTTCAAAATCAAAGTTAGATGGCATATTAGTATCTAGTAGAGGTAAGTGGAGAGCAATCCTGATTCCTAGCAGAACCCATAGAGCTTGCTCTGCATTGATTCCCTCCCCCTTTCTAGCTTCTTCAAAAATTCTATTTTTCAGATGCATGGAGTTGGCCTCAAATCTGCTTGACGTAGTCTGAAATATGTTTTCATTATCCCCCAGAATGGCATCTCAAGATTCTTCATCTAGATGCATAGCTTGTAGCTGAGTGAAGTACACATAATATTCAATATGATCCACTCCTTGTCTGATAACTTCATCAGTCTGACCACAAACTGCTTCACACTAGTCATATCTTATGCAGTCAGCCTTATACGTTCATCCATTGAAGTTAGGATCTTCACATTCTAGTGCACTATGCTAGCTGCTTCATCAAACCATTTTGTGATTTATGTATTTATATGTGTATTATCACCTTTCAGGAAATCTATATCATCCATTATATTAGTTTTTCCTTTTTGGACATTAGCCAAGATCTCAGCTTTCATTCCTTTTACTTTCTCATCAATGTAGGTTTTCAAAGATGTTGATTGCTCATCCAGTAGAGTTTTTAGAGATGAGAGAATTGAGCTATTAGTAGTGCTTGGGGATGGTTGATTGTGTGATACTTGAGGTGGTGCTTCAGCAGTAACATGGTTTAAGTTGATCCCTAGGTCCTCTTGACCAACAAAATCAATGTGAGTTGCTGTCTCAGCCTCTAGGGACAAAGGGAAGCTTTCTCCTATATCAGGGACCTCTGATTGAGGCTCTCCCTCACTATGATCATCATCTCAACTTAATAAGTCTTCTAAAGAGTCAATATTCTCCTCTCCAGCAATCTCCCCCTCAGCTGGGGTATTGGAATTTTATTGATCAGCTACCTCCCCCTCAGCAGATGCAACCACTTTCAAAGGAGTGCTTGTATCAACTAAATTAAGATCCACTTGAATGTTTATATCTTGAAGATTTTCAATATCCTCATTAGAAGGTGACAAGTAGGGATTGTGGATGGATTAACTATCCTATGGGTCATCAGCACCCTTACTCTCTGCTTTTGATTCAGAATCTTCTTCCACAACCACCTTCTTTCCTTTGTCTTTGCACTGTCTTTTTTTCTCAGTTTGACCTTTTGGCAGCACCCTAGTGTATCTCTCCAATGTCTTGATATCCATTCTTTTCATATAATGGATCCTCATACCTTGTTTCTTGTTGAAATTCCCAGGATAGCCATTGATCAGATATAGGGAAAGAATCCTACCCATATTTGATACTTGAAGACAGTCCAATAGTTTTTGAAATACCACTAAGGCCTAATTAGTTTTCTTCTAAAGAATAACTCTTGTAACCAACTCAAACATGGACTTAAAAATCCTATCATATAAACCAGTCTTGCCGAGAATGGCCTTTCCTATGATATCTGCCAGCAGTTTGCCTCTCTGGTTGGAATGCTTTCTTTATAGAGAACTATATCTCTCTCCACAAAACTTACACCAGTCCAAGGCATCAACTGTTTCTTAAGGAGAAATCTCCTAGTTCTCTTCTATATCGAAAGATGGAAGTTGCAATGTTTGGGCAATCCTATTAGGGCTAATTTTAATCTTGACATTGTCTATTTTACTCTTAATAGAATTCCCAGATGAAGATAACTTTGCATGTGAATAGAAATTCAAAACTTCATCTTTCAGAATCGGGCTGGGCTCAAATATAATGAATTCAAGTCCTGCGATATCCAACATACTAATAACTTCCTTGATTTTCTCTGAAGCATTCTTGAATCTAAATATCACTACTTCATATTCGTCGTGCAAGATCATCACAGGTTTTGGCGCCATTTGACTGAAGACCTAATCATTGAAAATGTAGAGAGAGACGGAACGAAGTCGACGATCTTCTAGGGTTAGAAGTTTTATGTCCTTAACTAAACCCTTAGCTTAAGTATATTATATATATATATCTTAATATAACTGTTGAGTTCAAATGAAAATGAAGCACCACACACCTTGAGTGATCATGAAAATGATCTGATGGCTGAAAATGATTTAAGAATAAAGATAGTAGACATCACGATGATTTCATGGTGACGAAGAGGTATCGTTGAACATCCTCTCAATGATCTTAACGATATAGCTAAGATTGACTCAACTTAACTCCTCTGCCCTTCTAGGCCTATCTGTCGATAAAAATGACATAACAACTTTTCAAAGTGAGTCAATTGACTCATACTTATGTGAACCTACAACATGGTTAGTACAACCTAACATACTACCAGAGAATGTTTTCTAGCATCACCTATAACAGGAAAGATGGAATGAATAATATGCAAATACACCAACAAGATGGAAAAAAAAATACTAGAATGAAAAAACTATTCCAAGTTAAGCATATGACGATCCAAAAATGAGCGAAATGACTTTAATTATTCTCCAATGATGATCAAGAGGCAGTACAGATTTTTCATATTATTTTTTTCACTCTCGCCTTTCGTTTTGTTTTATTGTTTAAATTTCTTATTTTTATTGGGGGTGCCAATAAACAATTATGATGATAGTTCATTTTCTTTTGGTTTGTAACAAATATTATGGTGGGCTGCTATTATCAATTTTTGGGTTGAATTAAGTTTGGCTTGGTTGGTTCACTGTGTTGGCAACACATTATGTTGTTATGACACTTGGCTTAAGTAGTGTTGGCTGGTAGTGTGGTTTTGGGCTTAATATCATGACATATCTTCATATTAATCAGTTCATTAAGTGTAGTTGGATTTTCCTTGCCGCTGGCTACTTACTAATGTTGATAAAAAGGGCCAAGCTCCTTTTCTTCTCCCTCACTTCTTCTCCCATCTCTGTGCCTTCTCTATGCTGCTGGAACTTCTTCTTCCTCTTACCGACCGCTGCTTTGCTGCCACTGCTTTGTTATCGCTGCTCTGTTGCATCTATTTTTCCTCTTCCTCTCCTCTTGGAACTGCACCCCTGTTGTTGTTTCCCTACTGCTGCTCTCCTGCTGCTACTGTCATGTTGCTGCCCCTGACCATGCCCCTGGTTTAGGGATTGTTGTCGCTGGTCTTTGGAGCTGCTGCTACTTCATCTTCTTCCTTCTCCTTCAGTGCTTCCTCCAGAGTTCTTTGAAGGATTCTGCTGAACCTCGACGTGTCCTCAATGGATCGGTGGTGCATCAAAAGCTCCCTTCTTTCTCCCACTATAAGGATTTTCTCCTCCTCTCTATACACTTCTTAAATGTTACTTTGCTGAAATTGGTTTTTATCCGGCCTTGGTATGAATTTTGCAATTTGTTTTAGGGATGTTTTACTATAATATAGTTGCTATTTTAGTTGGCTATTACTACATATTTTGGGCAGACTTATGTTGTTTTAGTAGACTGATTTTAAGACCATTATATGGCTAATTTTGTGGCTGATTTTGTGGTTGTTTTGAGGCAATTTTGTGGCTGTTTTTAGTGGGCTGTTAACACCTATTTATGGGATGTTATACATAATTTTAGGGCTGATTTTAATATTAAACTGTGCTATTTTTGGACTATTTTGAGCTATTTTCAGAGCTATTTCTTTGGCTATTTTGTACCATTTCGTGGCTGAGGTTGAGATTCACAGTCTCGGTTTAAGACTGTTTTGGTTGGATAGCTCGTATAAGCATTTCTTTTGTCATTTATTTTGGCTTTTGTAATTTTGACGGATTTTAAATGATTACTCGTAAAATCTTTTGAAAACATTAACGCTACACATATCAAGTGATGCAACCCAAAATAAAAGTGCGTACTATTTCAGTGGTTTCCAAGACCCAAGAACAAGAGGATGGCATCACAAGTTAATCACAACAATAATGCGAACAAAAGTACTGATAAAAGCAAGGCCTTAGTGAGTTTCTTATTTCTTGAATTAAGTTTTATTCACGTAATTTTATATTTCTGTTTTACCTTTTTAAATAAACAGTGCCTGTGCATATGAGTTTAACTCAATGATACATCGCTATGAAATAAATGTGGGTGAGGGAAAGAAACATGAAAGTGATACATATTTCTGAGGGGAATAATTTTGTTAAAAACTCATGTTTTTCATGAAAATTACGATAAAGATAAGAATAATAAAACTCTGCATAAGAAAATGTGAAGGATTCAAATCCTATGATGTAGAGGTATCTACTGATGGATTCACCAGTAGGGATGAACCTACAATTTTTACCCTTCAGGGATGTGGCCAATTCAAGTTTGGATGTCTGAGCATTTCCTATTTTATGTAACTAAAAATAAAGGGCAAGTTAAAAGTCAGTATTGAGAATAAATGAAATTAATGGTTTATTGTGATGTATACATATTGTTATCTCCCATTGTTCCTTGGGGAGTACACCTTCGAAATTTATTACACTCTTGGGAAGGGAAATATTGTCATTGATGTGTTAAGTCATAGGGCTCCCTGATAGGCAAACTAGATTCAAATGCATGATGAGCATCTAATTCGTAACTTGGAGGTCTTAGGGGTCTCTTGCGTTGATAAGAGAGCAAGCACGAATGCATGCTTGAACTAGGTGTAGGTATAGTATGACCTAGCGAATAGAGTTTGACAGGCATTGGAGCTTAATGTAAGCATGAAGCGCTATGTGTCAGAGATTGTGGATGGGTATAATGTCGAGTTATCCTTTGGAGACGGTCTTTTATGGAAAGACAGTCAGTTGTGTGTCCAAAATATTGGTAAACTATGGGATGAGTTGATGTACGAAGCATATTTTACAAAGTACTCAATCCACCCAGAGAGCACAATGATGTTTAAAGATGTGAAAAAATTGTTTTGTGCTCGGGTTTGAAGAAATACATAGCTCTCTGTGTAGCGAAGCATCATACTTGCGCACTTATGAAGGCGGAATGTCTGAAGTCTGGATGTTTCCTGAAGTCGTTGTCGATTCCAGAATGAATTTTTGACAATATTTCTATGGATTTAGTGCATGGCTTGTCAAGATCGCAGCAAGGGAATGATGTCATTTTGGGTGATCGTAGACCGCTTGATGAAGATGTCTCACTTTATTCCAAACCAAAGTGACGATTCAATGCAAAAGTTGGCGAAACTTTTATGTTGATAACATTTATGATTGTACAGTTTGCCCTGTAACATCATATGTGACCGAGATGAGCATTTCACTTCAAATGATATGAGGCTAATCCACCAGCTATTAGTTACCAAGCTAAAGTATAGCACAACCATTCATCCTCAAATGGATTGTCAGACTGAAAGGACCAATAGAGTGATGGAGGACATTTTTCGTATGTGTGTCTTGGATTTCATTAAGAGGTGGGAGTAGCATCTCTGTATGATAGAGTTTGCCTACAACAACTATCAAGTGAGTATTCAGATAGTGTCCTTCGAGACCCTTTATGACAGGAAGTGGCGTACTCTCTTAGCTTGGGCAAAACTGGCAAAATGAGGTCGTAGAAATGAAAAGATGTTGAAGATGCAAATTCGACAATACAAACGATCCGTGGCGATTGTTAGTTGCTCAAGATTGACAGGCGAAATATTACAACACCAAGCATAGAAATATTGAGTTCATTGTTGGTGGCTGGGTTTATCTGAAGATCAAACCATTCAAGGGTGTGTCAAGGATTCGACACTTGAAAAAGCTGAGTCTAAGATACCTTGGATCCTTTGAGATCGTGCAACGTATTGGTGAAGCTGCATATTGGTTTGATCTTTTAATAGAGTTAAGCGGTTTGCGCGATGTTTTCATATATTGATACTGAGAAAGGTTATGTAAGAGTCTACTCATGTTGTTGCGGCCGATAAAGTGTCACTTGATGGTGGGTTAAATACAATAGTCAGGCCTATTCATATCGAGGACAAAGACGTCAAGCAATTACAGAATAAAATGATCTAAATGGTTAAGGTCCGCTGGGACAATTGTGCTCATGAGGAACTTTCATGGGAGCATAACAAACCATGTTGGAGGAGTTTCCTGAGCTATTCCAATAAGGTACAATTTAAATTTTGTACTTATATATTTCTTTCTTAATTTTGGAAGTTCGGGACGAACTTTCTTTAAGGGGAGGAGATGTTTAACACTCCAGTTTTCTCCCATTGACAACAAGTTCCTAGTTGTTTACACTATTTCTCGGCAATAGTGAGAAATCACCGGCGATAGCGGTCAAGCCGATGTAATTGAAAAATGTTGCAGTCAACATGGCGATGCAGTCGACAAAGTGAGTAAAATCCCGTGATAGTGTGATATCGTCGGCGATAGCATGTCACATGTCACCTAGTTGTTAAGCTGCAAGGCGGTCGTTAAGCGGCTATTGATAAGGTCCACCGCCACTGCCTAAGATATCATCTGACGATTGTGGCTATCGCAGGTGATAATGCTTAAGTCAGAATCTCAAATTAAATCGTGTCCATCCATTTTATTTTGCTTTTGATATCTGACGGCTGGGATTAACCCCAATGGTGATAAGGCAGTAAGGTTGCACTTCTCTTCTCATATTACTTTTTCTTCTTCTCTTTCCAAGGCTAAGTGGAAGAAGAAAGGGAAAGATAGGTGGAAGAAGAAGGCTAAATTCAGCCATTGAAGGAGCTTCCAAGCTCGAATTTGTGGGTCGAAGGTAGATCTGTAGAGAGGAAAGCGCTGCGAGTGTTTCCATCTGGATCAATTGGGAGTTCATAATGTCGAAGTGATTGAAAGTATCTAGTTGTCTACCTAAATCACCTAGAGAGGGGTGAATAGGTGAGATCTGTGTTTTTTGCAGAATAAAAAATTGAGAGAGAGAACACAGAAAGTAATCAAGCAAAATCCAGACGACACATGGAATTATAGTGGTTTCCCAATCTTAATATATGAAAACATGTGTAGACTCTTACAAGCTCGGAGACAAAGCTTTCTCAGTATCGATATATGAAAACATAATCTTCCTACAAGCTCGGAGACAAAGCTCCTACAATAATTGAAATAATTTTACAATCACAAAAATATTGTACTTCCAGATCTAAAATCTTCAGAGTTTTTCCCTCTTGAAACTTGAAATTGTTGAAGAAGTTGTTCAGGAAGAAATCTTGAGAGAACACGATCTGAAAACTCTTAGAATCTGACACGATCAAGTGAATGATTGAAGAAACTTGAAACAGTGATCTGTCGAATCATTTCTTCTGTTGAATCGTTGGATCGAGGAAGAAGCGACATAGAAGAATGTCAATGGCGGCGTGCGGCTTTTCCCGATCTATAACTTGTGGCGATTCTGAATTTCTGTATTTTCTATATTTAGTACTAGGGTTAGCGAATCCTTGAGATGACATTATATAGGACATTCACTAACGGTCTGAATTTGTTCAAGGAATGATGATCAATCATATTAAACATGGATTAAGATTTGAAATCTTGTTCGACGAATTAGGAATGAATGAAATCCTGTTCCACGAATTATGAAATTTGAATTTTCTGCAACTGCATTCTTCAAAAGACATCATGATTTTTCGAAAAGAACTTGATCTTTCGAAAAATGGCATACCCTTCTCGAGAAAATGCTTCATGCAGAATTCTCTGAACTGTGAAACTGGTTTTTCCAGAAATGAATTTGACTTTTTGAAAACAACTTGTCTTTCTCGAAAAATGAATTTTTCGAAAGCAATATTTCTTTCTCTAAAAATGAACTTGGCTTTTTCGTGAAATCTATAGACCATTACTCGAAAAAGAGATCTTATAAATTTTTAGATAGTTTTTTGAAAAGTATTTTTGTTTCTCGAGAACAGTTCTACTTTCTCAAAAAACTTATCAAGACCTTTCGAAAAACAATCTTCTTTTCGAATAATAGACTTAGCAAAATTTTGAGTGAATTCCTTTTCTTATTTGTTCAAAGACCAGTAACTCTTCCCTTCTTCCATGTTTTAGTACTTGAAAATGAAGTGCATCTCAATATAGAGGTTACACGTGATTGAACACCATAAATCACACAATGAGGGATTACATTGCATGGTCTTGTGTTAAGTGACTCACTGTAAATGGCATTGGTCTACACTTAGCAATAATAACCTGCAAGACCTCAACTAAAAGATGGCATCAAATACAAACTTAATTCATCTTAGTTCAATGGTGACTTCACATAAATATAGGTTATTGTGGATACAATACCCAACAGTGATCATCAAGGGTATTGAATCTTATTCTTAATACTAGGACATGCTAGTCCTTTTATTATGGCATGATTGCATTGAAGTTTTCACAAATTAGTGGAAGATGAGTCTTCAAGTAGTTTGATCTGGATTATACCCGATTGAAATTACATATAGAGTCTGTATTATTGTATGTACATAGGCATGATGTGTGAAGCCCATCTACGACAAGTTGGTCCGGATTGGTGATATTTACTTTTACATGCCGGAGAAGACTCCGTGGAAAATTGTATGTTGTATCAGGTTCTGAGTGTTGTTGAATGTTGTAGTGAGTACTGGAGGTTGACTCCAGGAAATACCCGAGATTGTGACAGACTTGTGTTGTAATTTTTGAAGTGAAAGTGGCGTCCTGGGCGTACTATCCGCACGGACTATGCAGACAGGGGTGGTGAATATCCAGGTCGGTAAGGGTTGAGTAGTCGGCTTGTTCCCTGGATGTAACCGGGCGGATAGGTTCTTATCCACAGAGTTCGCTGAGTCTGAGTTACGGAATTATGTGGAGCTCGCGAATTCAGCTATAGTGTTGCGGTTGGTGATAATTGCGGAGTTCCTGGATTGTACAGACTAGTGTTTTGTCAGGTTGTGCGAACTGGATCTTGATTTTGTCAGTTTGGAGTTTGTGCCTTGGTCTCCTTATGGTGTGGACTTGATTTGGATTTGTTACAAGTATAGGTTGGCTGCCTGGGAGGTTGTGTGGTCTGGCTCTATCTCCACTGAGCTCGGCAGCAGTCTGTCGTGCTCTGGTTACAAGCTCGGGGAGTGCAGACTGGGGTTGTATCCGCAGTGTCTGCTTGTATGGAGACCCAGTTTTATTTTGGTGTTAGGTGGTTTGGTTGGGTATCTTCTGTTGTGGTGCGACCTAAGCGGTCTAGCTGGTGGCCTAGTTGAGGCGGACTGATATTAGTGTCTGCAGCTTGGTAGATAAACTTGGTGCTCGTCACGACATAAGGCAGTTATCCTATCAACTAGGGCAGTAATCACACTCCTATCCGTGCTTATAAATAAGATCTCTTGTCACATCAATGACACATCGAGTGAACAGTAAGCGGACTTGGGCAGTTGCTGCGGACAAGGTTTTCTATCTGCGCGGTTTGAAGTGCTTGACTGGTTTGTGTTGTGCAAGTTGTGCGGACAGCACTGTGAAGCCATGGACTTGGTTGTGACCTCAGTCAGGGACAGTGCGGAGTCTGTGGTTTGCAACTAGCAGTTAGCAGCAGGTCGCGGATTTCAACCATGCGGTCTTCTCTTCTGCAACTTGTTTTCCCACTTCAATAAGTTGTCCGATCTGGCGGCTTGTTTAGTTCGGCAGCAGCGGTTTGCGTGATCTGGCGGCTAGGCGACCTCGCGGTCAAGCGGCTTTCAGTTCAGTGATAATAATTAGCTCAACATTGGAATAACGGGAAGTTCACGTGGCTTGGTTGTAGTCTTGCGACTTGGCGGCTTTAGCATACTCCCTAGGAAGCTCGACAGGGTCGGCAGCTACTCCTTGAGACCGCTCGTCCTGTTCTTCGCCTTGTAATTTTTTCTGCTTCCATCAGATATATTGGCGAGTAATGTCTCGCCATGTATGCCTTGCCTTGTAAATATTTTATGATAGTACAAGCTTCTTGCTCTTCTATTGGCTTTTGGTTTGCTTGGGCTCGGATTGGTTGAGTGTTCATGAGCCTGGTTTCCCATTTTCCGCGAATCACAAATTTTTACGTGGTATCAGAGGGAACAGTGGCTGAGCAGTGATCAACCATCAGCTTGCTTTACTGCTTCTATGAGACTGAATATTCCAAGTTTAGTGCAATGGAAGGTGGAATGGCAAGAGGTCTAGGAATTGAGCTCCTTACATCGACTGACTTCAAGAAGTGGAAGTCATGCATGGAAAGCTTTCTTTTAGGCGAGACTTATGGGAGGTCGTCTGAGGTGATGATAGGCATAGATGGTTGCTAATGCTGGCAATGCTGATGCTGTGAGGGCTTGGAGGAAGACAAACGTGAAAGCAGAATTTGTTCTCAAGCGGGCTGTCTTATCAGAACTCTTTGACCACATCATCGGATGTCGGTCTGTTGTAGAGATTTGGACTTCCCTCGATGGGTTGTTCAAAAGGAAGAATGTAGCAAGGCTATAATTTCTGGAAAATGAGTTGGCAATGGCCACTCAAGGAGATCTATCCATCTTGACATTCTTCCTAAAAATGAAGAACTTTTGAGCTGAGATTTCAGCATTAGACCATGATGAGCCTATCTCGGAAGGAAAGCTGAAGAGGCACATAATCCTCGAGTTGCAGGAGTATATGCCCTTTATCACTTTTGTTCAAGGCTGTACCACTCAGCCATCTTCACTAGAGCTGGAGAACCTGCTGGCTTCACAAGAGAGCTTGGAAAGTAGATGGTTAGAGTCACTATCTCTGAAGGAGGTAGTGAGGCGCTATTCTCAGGGAAGAAGAAGAGATGGGAGAAGAAGAAGAAGAAGAAGAAGAAGACAGATGCTGGTGATGGTCCTTCAACTTCTTATCAGCAAGAGATGAGTGCTGCTCCTAAGCATAACTGGAAGAAGAAGAAGAAGAAGGATTGGCTTAAGTGTCATAGGTGAAACCAGCCACGTCATTTTAATAAAGACTACAAGGTCAAGATGCAGCCTGGGCATGTTGCAGACAAAGAGGAGGGTGGTTCCAGTGCTGAAGAAGTCGGATGGGGAAGTGCATTCATGATAGGCATGTGTGTTCGTGCCTTATCCACAGTCGACTACAAAGATGACTGGATAGTTGACTCGGGGTGTGGTCATCACCTCACTGGGGGTGAGTCAAAGTTCTCTTCTCTACGAACATTCTCAGGTAATGAAGCTATCATAACTGTTGATGATACTGTTCATGCAGTATAGAAGGAGGGTGTTGTTTCTTTAGGTAGTGATAAGGGTCCACTCACCTTGAGGAGTGTGTATCACGTACCGGCCATGAAGAAGAACCTCTTCTCAATGACCAATGCAGTAGATACAGGTTTTCACATCCTATTTGGTATAACATAAGTGAAGTTTCTTCGCAATGTGTCAGCGGTTAAGGCTGACATTGCTCGTGTAGGGAGAAGGGTAAGGGACTTGTTTGTGCTATCAACAAGTTTCTATATTGATCGGATAAGGGCCAATGATAGTGATGCTATCTGGCATGAGCGGCTGGGTCAAGTTGGGATGGACAAGCTGAAATCCATGACAGTGAATAGCCTTGTGAAAGGCTTGCCTAAGTTATCATCCTTTGGCGACGGTCATGTTTGCATGGGGTGTTAATATGGTAAGGCTCATCGCCTTCTGTTTGACAAGTCGTAGACTAGAAGTAAAGCACCATTGGAGTATTTTTATGGTGATCTGATGGGGCCAACCGTCACCGCCAGCCTTGGAGGCAACAGGTACATGCTAGTGTTGGTTGATGACTACTCGAGGTAAACTTGGGTATATTTCATGAAGGAGAAGTCGGACTCGTTCCATTTGTTTGTGGAGTTCAAAAAGCTGGTGGAGGGTCGGCTTGGCTTGCTAGTCAAGAAGTTTAGAACAGACAACATAGGAGAGTTTGTTTCATCTGAGCTCTCTAACTTCTGCAGGAAGCAAGACATCCAAAGGGAGCTCACTTGTGCTCATACTTCACAACAAAATGGAGTAGCAGAGTGAAAGATCCGTCATCTGACGGAGACCTGCAAGAGTTGGCTTCATGCCAAAGGCATTCCAAGGTCCTTCTATGCGGAAGGAATGGCATGTTCTATATATGTCATCAATAAGATGCCTCTGAGTCCGATCAACATGAAGTATCCTTATGAGATGATGCTTAAGGAGAATCCGAGCATAGAATACCTTCAGGTGTTTGGATCTACCTACTACGTACACATCCCAGATGCTCTCAGGACAAAGCTGGATGCAAGGCGAGGAAGCTTGTCTTCGTGGGCTATGATGAGCGGAAGAAGGGATGGAAGTGTATGGATATAGTGAAGAAGAAGTTTATTGTTTCGAGAGACGTGGTCTTCGACGAGTTGACGTCATATGGAGGTGGCTCCTCTATGGAGCTACAGGAAAGCAGATTGGATGACGGGTAGGAGGAGGCTGATAAGGATCTTTTGGTGGAGTTGCCTCTGTCTCCAGGGCCTCCAGGTGTTTCTAGCTCTAGAGCAGAGGCTTCTGGTTCAGGAAGCAGGGGGAGCAATGCTCCAAGTGTGCTTGGGAATGAAGCTGATTCAGAAGAGGTAGTAGAGGTGGTCATTAAGGGTCAAACTCTTCGGAGATCGAAGAGGACCATCAAACCACTAGCTCGTTATTACGAAGGAAACACGTAGAGCTTGGTATCATGTTTCTTCACATGACCTCTGATGAGCGAGAGCCTTCTAGCTTTAAAGATGCCACTAGAGTCAAGAAGTGGGATAATTCCATCAATGAGGAGATGGCTACCCTCAAAAAAATGAGACATGGGACCTTGTGCCTAAGGTCGAAGGCGTTACTCCTGTGACGTGCAAGTGGGTATATAAGTTGAAGAAGAAGGCGGATGGTAGCATCGAGCAATACAAGGCTCGCCTTGTAGCTCGAGGATTTTCTCAGCAGTACGGGGAAGACTATGAAGAGACATTTAGTCATGTGGCAAAGATGACTTCATTTCGGGTGGTGTTGTCCTTGGCAGCTTGCCAAGGCTGGAAGATGTGGCAGCTGGACGTAAAGAATGCTTTTCTTTACGGGGAGATTGATAAAGATATCTTCATGGTTCAGCCGCCTGGATATGTGTCTGAAGATCATCTAGGATACGTCTGCAAGCTCAGGAAGGCCCTTTACGGCTTGAAGCAGGCTCCGCGGGCATGGTATGAGAAGATCACAGAATACCTCCAATTCTACGGTTATTTTGCCACTGATTCAGATTCGAGCTTGTTCATCAAGAAGAAGGGGGAGCTTCATGTCTTTGTGCTTTTGTACATGGATGACATGATCATCACAGGAAACTTCGAGGAGGAGGTGGCTAGGCTCAGGATAGATCTAGCCATTTGGTTCGAGATGAAGGACTTGGGTGAGCTCCACCAGTTCCTTGGACTCGAGGTGGAGAGGAAAGAGAGCGGGATACTCATTTCCCAAAGGGGATATGCAGATCAGATCATTCAGCGGTTCGGCATGCAGAAAGGGAAGAGTAGCTCTACTCCACTCGATGTTGGCATCAAGCTTCGACGAGATGAGGGGAGGATACTTCCAGATCCTTTAGTGTATTGTGCTCTGGTGGGGAGTCTTATCTACTTGACGATTACAAGGCCAGACATTGCATATGTTGTAGGCCGAGTAAGTCGGTATATGGAGGAACCTCAGAAGCCTCATCTGATGGAGATAAGGAGCATTCTAAAGTACATGATGTCCACTTATGGTATGGGTCTCCTTTATGGGTGTGATACAGGCTTCAACCTGTACGAGTATACTGATGTTGATTATTGGGGAGATTCAGACGACCAGAAGTCAACATCCGGCTAAATCTTCACATGTGGATCAGCAAGAATTTCGTGGTGTAGTAAGAAGCAAGATTCTGTGTCCGTCTTTACTATAGAAGCTGAGTACAAGGCTTCGACCTTGGCAGCTCGGGAAGTTATCTGGCTTAGTAGGCTAGTAGAGGATGTCCATGAAGAAGTGCGTGGTCCTACTATGTTACGTGGTGACAACAAGAGTGCCATGGAACTGGTTAATAAACCAGTTTGTCACGTGCGGACAAAGCACATTGAGATTGAGCACCATTTCATTCGGGAGAAGGTGTTGGAGGGGTCTCTTATGGTTGGACATGTGCGGAGCGAGGACAACATCGCGGACATCTTCATGAAGCCGCTGTTGAATGGGTCATTTACTCGGTTAAGAGTATTGCTAGGGTTGGTTTCCACTTCTCACTTTAAGGGGGAGTATTGAAATTTTTGAAGTGAAATTGGAGGCCTGGGCGGACTGTCCGTACGGACTGTGCGGACAGGGGTGGTGATTAGCTAGGTTGGCAAGTATTAAGCAGTCGGCTTGTTCCCTGGAGGTAACCAGATAGATAGGTTATTATCCACGGAGTTCGCTAAGTCTGAGTTGAGGATTTATGAGGATATCCCAAATTTAGCTCTGGTGTTGCTGTTGGTGATAATCGCGGAGTTCGCCAGATTGTGCGGACTAGTGTTGGAGTTCGCCAGGTTGTGCGAACTGGATCTTGAGTTTGTTAATTTGGAGTCCACGCCTTGGTCTCCTTGTGGTGTGGACTTGGTCTGGATTTGTTCCAAGTCCAGGTTGGCTGTCCGGGTGGTCACGCGATCTGGCTCTATGTCCGTCGAGCTCGGCAACATTCTGTCGTGTTCTGGTTGCGAGCTCGGGGAGTGCGGACTGGGGTTGTATCTGTAGTGTCTGCCTGAATGGCGACCAAGTTTTTTTTTGGTGTTAGGCAGTTTGGCTGGGTATCTTGTTGTGGTTGTGCGACCTCGGCGATCTAGCTGTTGGTCGAATCGCGGCGGACTGATATTGTGTCCGCAGCTTGGCGAATACACTTGGTGCTCACCGCGAGATAGGGCGGTTATCCTATCAACTAGGGCAGTGATCACAGTCCTCTCTGCACTTATAAATAGGACCCTCTGTCACATCAATGACACACTGAGTGAATAGTAACTGGACTTGGGCAGTTGCTGCAGATAGGGTTTTCTATCCACACAGTTTGAAGTGCTTGACCGATTTGTGTTGCGCAGGTTGTGCGGACAGCATTGTGAAGCCGAGGACTTGGTTCTGACTTTGGTAAAGGACAGTGCGGACTCTGTGGTTTACAACTAGTGGTTAGCAGCAGGTCGCGGCTTGCGACCAGGCGGTCATCTCTTCTGCAACTTGTTTTACCAGTTCAATAAGCTATCTGGTCTGCAGGATTGTTCAGTTCGGCAGTAGCAGTTCGTGTGATCTGGCGGATAGGTGACCTCGCGGTCAGGCGGCTTGCATTTCAGCAATCAGAGTTAGCTCAACATTAAAATAACGGGAAGTCTTTGCAGCTTGGTTGCGGACTTGAGACTAGGCGGCTCCAGCGGATTCCCTAGGCAGCTCGGCAGGGTCGGTGGCTTCTCCTTGAGACTACGCTACTTGTTCTTCTCCTTGTATTTTTTGCTTCCATCGGATACATTGGTGAATCATGTCTCATCATATATGTCTTGCCTTGTAAAGATTTTATGATAGTACAAGCTTCTTGCTCTTCTATTGGCTTTTGGTTTTCTTGGGCTTGGATTGGTTGAGTGTTCATGCGCCTGGTTTCCCATTTTCCGCGAATCAAAATTTTTTACAACTTGTTGTTCTGTTGATGTCATCCAACGATAGTGGCTATCGCCGACGACAACTCTTTTGGCTGAAATCAGTGAGCTTTATTGTTGGGTGTGAAGCCTAGGTCCTGGGGACTGGGTGTGTAACATCAGAAGCTAAAATTCCGTGAGTGCCTAGTTTGTGCGAGATAACTTTGGTTATCAAAGTAACTGACTGAGGTGAAGTCATACCCACTTGAGCATGGGAAAAGATATTTTGAATTTGTCCTTGCATGTTGGTGAGGACGTAGCTCCTCCGTATACCAGGTAATCTTAGATAATGAGTTAGAGGATGAAATATAACATATGACAGGTAGATGCTCAATTACCGTCGGAGGATGAAATATAGCCTATGACCGGCATATGCTCAATTACCGCCGGAGGATGAAATATAACCTATGACCGGAATATGCTCAATTACCGCCGGAGGATGAAATATAGCCTATGACCGACAGATGCTCAATTACCATCTAAGTTAATGATACTTAAGATGGAGGCGGGACTCAGAGAGTGCACCGAAAGTATGTTATGAGAGCATGAAATGTATGGTCATGTGTGTCATCGTTTGTGGTGATTATGCAATATTATGTTGTTATACCGCTTGCTTGTAGGGAAGGAGTAC
>CM077161.1:18837600-18944421 GCA_039583875.1 Platanthera guangdongensis | reverse complement strand
GCTCGACGAGTTGTCGAACCCAAACTCGGCTCGACGAATGCCGAGCCCAAACTCTGCTCGATGAATGCCGAGCCCAAACTCTGATCGACGAATGCTGAGCCCAAACTCTGCTCGACGAGTGCCGAGCACAAACTCTGCTCAACGAATGCCGAGCCCAAACTCTGCTCGATGAATGCCGAGCCCAAACTCTGCTCGACAAGTGCCGAGCCCAAACTTTGCTCGACGAATGTCGAGCCCAAACTCTGCTCGACGAATGCCGATCCCAAACTCTGCTCGACGAATGCCGATCCCAAACTCTGCTCGACAAATGTCGAGCCCAAACTCTGCTCGACCAGTGTCGAGCCCAAACTCTGCTCGACGAATGCCGAGCCTAAACTCTGCTCGACGAATGCCGAGCCCAGACTCTGCTCGACGAATGTCGAGCCCAAACTATACTCGACGAATGCCGAGCCCAAACTCTGTTCGATGAACTCAAGGTGAGTGCGGGGTAGGAGGGGCCAGCTCACGCGGCTCGCCCGCCTGGATTGGACGAGAGCGAGCTGGCCACCTGGTGTCTGCCCGCATGTTGTTCTGGTACGGACAGGGTGTCTTGGTCCGCTCGCCCGCCTGGATTGGGCGAGAGCGAGCTGGCCATCCAGTGCCTGCCCGCATGCTGTTCTGGTGCGGGCAGGGTGCCTCGGTGCGCTCGCCTGGCCTGCCGGGCCCACTCGGCAAACACAGGGTTGTACACAATCCCCGCTCTTTTTGAGCTTGACCAAGCTCGGAAAGAATCATCCAACCCGCGTGTTCGGTGAGTGCTGTGCTGAGCTATTGAGGAATCTTCTGGTGGGTCCCACTCCCCAGCTATAAATACACCACCGAGCCCCCAGGGAAATCCCTACCCCCTATTGCCTTTCTCAGTGAACTGTGGCCGCACCATTCCTGTCAGTGAGGAAGTGCGAGCCCAGCTGGCAGCTGCGAGCCAAAAGACCAGAGAAGAGGCCCTTGAGGCCGCCCCGTGGTTGGCGCGTGGGTCTCCCGGCAACATCTTCAAGCCGGTAAAAGGAAAAATCGTCAGGCGGTCCCCGGCAAATGACTTCCCGAGCTCCAGCTTGACAGTAGGCACTGAGGTTATTCCTAAGGTATGCGTGCATCCCCGCCTAAATTGCCGCTTCATTTCTGACTTTCCTCCCCGTAGGTATCGCCTCGTGAGGGCGGAGATGGGGGAGGGGAAGGGGATCATTCCCTCCCGCTATCAACCGAGTGGGTCGCCAGCCCCTCGGGCCTGGGACGTCCCCCTCCGGTGACTTCTCGGTCGTCAATCCCCCTCGGGCTAGGGAAATCCATTATATCTCTCGAAGGGGAACTCTTCCAGGGATGGCCAGGTTCTTCTCGACCATCCACCGGTGCGGGCTACGTGCTGACCCCTAGTAAGCTCGTTCTTATACCTGTTTTTTTCTCGCCTGTCCCCTCTGACTTTTCACTTTGTAGGTTATAATGTTGTCTCCTCTGATGCCGAGATGAGAAAGGTATATTCGCCTCCTCCTGAAACGGAGGGGATTTCAGAGTACCTGGGCGACCCGACGGATGTGGCGGGGATGAAAAGACAAGTGACGCGGCCGTTTCAGAAGCATACTCTGCTGCTACAGGAGATCTTCAACACGGTTGACCGGGACAAAACTACGACGGAGGCGCTGCTCGCAGCTCTAGAGGGAGCGCGGCGCCCAGCTGAAGGGGAGGAGGCTACTTCTCCTGGCGTGCATATTACGCTGGCCAAGGAGCGGCTCAGGCATGCCATGGAGCAAGTCGGCCTAGCCCAGCTGGAGCTGGTGGCCGTTCGTGATTACCATTATCCTCACGTGCCGCATCGAACCGGGACGCAGAGGCGGGGTAGGTGGAAATGGATCCAATACTAACCCGCATACCCCCTCCCTGCGGTTAGTCGCCGGGTCAGGACCGCATCCGCACTCTAAACCAACTCGCTTAGGAGGGTTCCCCATCTGGAAACATTTTAATCTGTAATAATCTGAGACTTCTCTCGCCCGTCGACAGGCTTAATTTCTGCTGCACGTTATTTCTATTGTGTTGGTATCTAGTTTTCTTTGGGTGGGTATGGATGAAACCCTCTTGCTCGCTCATCGCTTCCTTAAGCAGGCGCGAGATCGTTGAATCGGCTTGCCCAGCCCGCCCATTTAATCTTGGCGGGAGCGGGCCGGGAACTCGCTGGTTGCGAGTCTCCCCGGCTCGCCTATGGTTTTGGGTGGGTGCAAGCCGCAGCTCGCCCGCCTCTTGTGCGGACGCGGGTGGGAACAATTTGTCGTCGGACGGTCCTTGTGGCGCGGCTGCGAGCCGGGAAGTTGAACCGTCAGGCCTCTTTTTGCTATCCACACTTTTCCCGCTGGCGGAAGATTTTCCCGCCCTTTCTCTTTCTATAAATAGGCCCTTCCGGCCCTTGCTCTCCCACCGCATTTTAGTCTTCCCCTTCTCTTACTCGTTGCGAACCCCGACTCGCCTGCTTCCTGCGAGGACTTCCCCACCCGCTTAGCGAGCTTTCTGCAAAATGGGCGGTGGCAACGGCGACGCGGACGGGCGGGGCAAGTTTGCTTGGACCTTTGCTGGGCACGAATTTTCCCCTGTCGTCATTTCTGAGAGCGAGTTCTTTGAGGCGATAAGGGACTACATACCACCAGGTTTCGTGGCGAGGCGACCTGGGGAGGTAGAAAGAATAAACGACCACACGGTGGTAGAGCTCACCATCCCGGTGGCGCACTTTGACGCTGCCCTCCGACTCCCTCTATGGTCGTAGGTGCGACATATACTGAAATATTTCGGGGTCGTCCTCGGCCAGATGACCCCGAACTCCGTAGCAGTCATGGTCAGTTTGGCCTTCTTCTTGCGGGAGGAGCGGCTTGAGTTCAGCCTCGCGGTATTCCGCAAGTTGTTCTCTTTCCGCGCGAACAAGGACGGGACCGCCTATTTTTCCAGCGCCCACGTTAAGGTTCGCGAGACCGTCAACAAGAGCCATAATTGGCTTAAGAAGATCGTGTTCGTCAAGGGGGATTTTGGCAACGTCACCTTCTCGTCGGTTCAGCTCAGCGAGGCGAGCTACCACCTCCTATCCTGGATGGGCCATGAAGCGGACCTGTGCGGGTTATTCGCCGGGAAGAACTTCGAAGTCACGTACCTGCGTCAGAACTTGGACAACCTCGCCCCCCGTCCCGCCCGGGGGAGGTAAGCTACTCGCGCTTCTCCTTTTTACATCATTGTTTTTCCTGCTTTAACTCTCTCCCCGCAGGTGAGCGAGATATCCCCCTGCACCCCCCATACGAGAGCGCCCGGGTCGTTCCCAGTGGGCTCGCCCGCGCTCAAGCCGCAGACATCGCACAACGCGAGATCCCGGTGTCTGCTGTCCAGAAGCGGCCGAGCCGCGAACAATCACCGCCAGCGCCCAAGAATGTAAAGGTGACGGGTGCAGCGCCTACCGCGGGCAAAGAAAAGGCAAGGCCCCGGCCATCCAACTGGCCAAGGATCCCGCCCCCGCTACCGTTTCGGCCAGCGGCGTCCCCGGCGAGGCGGCTGGCACCTTCAGGACGCAGGAAGAGGCGCAGACCTCCGTGAAGCCGGTGCCAAGAGGGCACCGTAACTTTGGCTACGGCGAGAAGTGCCTGGACAAGCTCGGCGTCCCGCTCCTGTTGCGGGACAAGGAGTCGAATCGGGCAGTGATCTCCACCCTGCTGCCGAGCTGGCTAGAGCAGGAGACCATCAGCAGTGAAGCTTCCAACTTCTCGTTCGGCCTCTACTCGCGGGAGGACGCCGCCATCTACGATGAGGAGGCGACGCGGGTGCTGGTGCATAAAAGCGCGCGAGCCCAACTCAGCAGCATGGAGATGGCCCACATGGTCGGTCGGCATTGCACTCAGGTGGAGAGGAACGCCTCCTCGCTCAAGAGGCTGGCAGACGAGAAGGAAGAGGCTCGCCGCCTCGCCCAGGCGGAGGCAGAGTGGTAGAGGGAGAGGGCGGATGCAACCGACTCCACCGTCGCCGCTCTGGAGAAAGAGAGGGAAGTGTTGCGGGCGCGGGTGCAAGAGCTGGAGGCTACGGCGGCTGTCCCTCCATCATCAAGCAGCGCCTGCCAGCTAGCGCATTACACTGATCATGAACTGGAAGAGATGATGCAGAAGAACGACGCCAGCGCGGCCAAGTATACAATCCAGATGCTACGGCGGACCGATCTCATCAAGAGCGAGGGCACGGGTCTCTCTGCGAGTGACACGGGGCCGACATTGTTCCGCCCGGTGCCGGATCCGGGAGACAAGTCCTACCAGCGCCTCTAGGATTTGTCCCCCGGAGCTCGCATCCCCCCTTATGTATATATTTCCTTTTCGTTATGATGTAAGTGCGGGCCGCGTCCCGATTTTGTAGTTTTTTTTTCAGTGAACGATTCCCTGCTCGCTTTATGCATATAC
Source organism: Platanthera guangdongensis (assembly GCA_039583875.1). Classification (NCBI taxonomy): domain Eukaryota; kingdom Viridiplantae; phylum Streptophyta; class Magnoliopsida; order Asparagales; family Orchidaceae; genus Platanthera; species Platanthera guangdongensis. The sequence goes on along the minus strand of CM077161.1, from coordinate 18,939,976 downwards.
ACGTTAATGTTGCTTGCCATATTTGTGCGATGTATATTTTCCCTCTTTTTGTATTCGCGACCGGCCTTGATACTCCCGCTCGCAGTTCCCTCTTCTGTGTGATATCGACGAGGTCGCGTGCCCTCTAAGGGCTTAGATCGGGAGGCATGGGGGGCTTAGTTAGCTGACCTGCAGGCGGCGAGCCGCCTCCCTAACCAAGGTCCTCTGTGCCGCCTGTCCGCTTGCTAGGAGGGGCGAGCCGTCTCGCCTCGCACCCCAGCTGCCGGATTCCCCGCGAGCTGGCCCTTATGCGACGCGGCCCGGGTCACGCCGCCTTGACCATTATATGGGGTGCTGGTTGATCATGTGGGACCTATCTCGTTGGCCATCTGACTTCTTTCCAGTCATTTGGACGACCGGGGCCCTCCAACTTCCAATATCGCTTCGTTCGTCTCGACCTGTACTATTGGCCAGTTGGGGAACTGGATTGGACTCCTACGAGTGACTTTCAGCCTTTCCAGCTAGGTGAGAGCCTGACAGCGGGATCTGCTCGGGGTCTGGGTAGACTCCATCGAGTGACATCCAGCCCTGCCAGCTAAGTGAGAGCCTGGTAGAGGGATCTGCTCGGGGTCCGGGTAGACACCTTTGAGTGACATCCAGCCCTGCCAGCTAAGTGAGAGCCTGACAGCGGGATCTGATCGAGGTCCGGGTAGACTCCATCGAGTGACATGCAGCCCTGTCAGGCAGCGGGATCTGCTCGGGGTCCGGGTAGACACCTTCGAGTGACATCCAGCCCTGCCAGCTAAGTGAGAGCCTGGCAGCGGGATCTGCCCAGGGTCCGGGTAGACACCTTCGAGTGATATCCAGCCCTGTCAGCTAAGTGAGAGCCTGGCAGCTGGATCTGCTCTGGGTTTGGGTAGACACCTTCGAGTGACATCCATCCCTGCCAGCTAAGTGAGAGCCTGACAGCGGGATCTGCTCGGGGTCCGGGCAGACACCTTCGAGTGACATCCATCCCTGCCAGCTAAGTGAGAGCCTGGCAGCGAGATCTGCTCGGGGTCCGGGCAGACACCTTCGAGTGACATCCATCCCTGCCAGCTAGGTGAGAGCCTGACAGCGGGATCTGCTCGAGGTCCGGGTAGACACCTTCGAGTGACATCCAGCCCTGCCTACTAAGTGAGAGCCTGACAGCGGGATCTGCTCGGGGTCTATCAAATGAATACTTCACCCTATCGTGTGAGTTACTGCAGCAGGATTAGCACATCACAAAGCTTTATTAAGAACAAGTCATTACTTACATATTTCAAGGATAAAAACGTTTTAAGTCGTTACCGCTCCAGGTGAGACTTAGGGTCTCGCCCTCCACATTTTGGAGACGATACCCTCCCGATCTTAGCATTTCTTTTACAATGTACGGACCTTCCCAGTTGGGGTTGAGCTTCCCCACGGTTGCCGATCTTCCTACTGCATCCGCATTTTTCAGGACCAAGTCCCCCTCCGCAAATTGTTTGACTCTGACATGCTTGTCAAAGTACTTGTCCATTCTCCTCTTCACTTCTTCTTGTAGGATGGCGGAGACGTCACACGGCTCCCCTACCATATCAAGGGAGAGTTATAGCTCCTCCTCGTTCTCGGCCTGCCATTCTTCCCTGCCTTCCTTTGTCGTGACAACCCGAGGCGTTTGAACTTCAAATTCTACGGGGAGTACTGCCTCACATCCATGGGAGAGCTTGAAAGGGGTATCCCCTGTGGCTATGTTGGGGGTGGTCCTCAGGGCCCAGAGAACTGAGGGAAGCTGCTCCACCCAGCTCCCTTTCAGGTTCTCTACCTTCTTCTTCAGGAGGTTCATAATGATCTTATTCGCGGCCTCCACCTGCTCGTTACTCCTAGGGTGGTGGACCGAGGCAAATCTGAGGTCAATCCCAAGCTGTTCGCAGAAGCTAGTGAATTTTGCACTGGCGAACTGAGGCTCGTTGTCCGTGATAATGGCCTGGGGCAGCCCATGGCAACAGATGATCTCCCCACAAACAAAGTTTCTGATGACTTGGGAGGTCACTTTGGCCAGCGTCTTCACCTCCAGCCACTTAGAGAAATAGTCTATCATCACCAACAGGAACCTTCTCTGCCCACTGGCCTGGGGAATGGTCCAACCAAATCCATTCCCCAAATTGCAAAGGGCCAGGGGGCTGTGATACTCTTGAGTCGCTGAGCCGGATATAGTTAGAGGGGGGCAAACAACTGACACTTGTGGCATCTCCTCGTGAATTCTGCAGCATCGCGGCCCAGGGTTGGCCAGAAGTATCCTTGCCTGACGATCCTCCCTTCTAGGGTCCGACTCCCGGAATGACTCTCACACTCCCCCGAGTGAGTTTCTTCCAAGATCCTTTGTACTTCCCTCTCGGCCACGCAACGGGCCAGCATCCTTATGAGAGTCTTCCTATACAATTGTCCGTCCCGGAGGAGACAATATGCTTATTTGTACCTGAGCTTCTTCCTGTCCACCCCCTCCGGATACTCTCCTATGGAGAGGAAAGTCGTAATCGGGTCCATCAACGAGGAGTGCTGATCCACTTCCATCAGTTCTCCCTCCTCAATGGAAGGGCAAAACAGATCAGCGATGGTACCCCCCCCCCCACCCGAGGGCCATGCTTTGCCAGCTGATCGACTTGCTCGTTCTCCTCCCGGGGAACGTGTCGGATGGAGAAGGTTTGTATTGCAGTATGGAGGTCGGGTGGCCTATTAGTGTTCAGAGGCCGGGCGGTCTGGTGGTTTATCCTAGCCGGCCTGTCTGCCGGGCTGTTGTTGTTTGTTATCCCAGCGGTCTGGCGGTTTGTCTCAGATGACTTGGAGACCGGGCGGTCTAGCGGTCTCCTGCGGCAGCTTGCTCTCTGTGGCGCTTATTCTCTCCTACTGTTGGTTGTCGGGCGGTTAGCCGGCTTGTCTAACTGCACGACCTGTCCGGTTTGTCTATTTGTAAAGCCGCATATACTAGTAATTTTTTAGTCCCACATTTCTTAATTGTAATCTCTCTCATCTACTCCATTCTATAAAAGGGAGGCTATACCATTGTAATTGATACCTTTTTTTTGGATAATAAAGTTTTCATTACTCCAAATTTTCGGTCTACTTTTTCCTGTTCGCATATGGTATCAGAGGACTCGATCTTTTCCTCCTGATTCTGTGAGCCCTCTCTGTCCGCACGGCTTGTTTCTTCTTCCCACGACCTGTATTCGCGGCTTGTTTATTCTTCCTGCGACCTGTCTTCGTGGCTTGTTTCTTCCTCTGTCCCTTGCCCTGTTCGCGCGGCTTGTTTCGCCATGTCACTTCCTTTTGTGTTTGTGACCTCTTGCTTCCTCTTTCTTGTCGCGCACTTTGCTTAGTCGCTGACTCCCCTTTTCTAGCCGCTCCTCTTCTTTGTCGCCGCGACTTGTTCTTAAGTCGTCGCGACCTGTTCTAGCCGCTCCTCATCTTTGTCGCCACGACTTGTTCTTAAGTCGTCGCGCCCTGTTCTAGCCGCTCCTCTTCTTTGTCATCGCAATTTATTCTTACGTTGTCGTGACCTTTTCTAGCCGCTCTCCTTCTAGCGACTTCTCCTTCTAGTCGCGGCTTGTTCATCTAGCTGCTCTCTTCTATGGCCAACTCCGATATCTCTACCCCCACTACTCCCGTTGTCGCTCATACTCCTACACCTACCACTCCTTCTGGTAATCTTGGCACCGCTTCCAATCTTATCGGTCCCAACTACCCAGATTGGAGTGTCTCCTTCACCTTCCTTCTCCACTCTCAACACAAACGTCATCATTTCATAGATGACCCTCCTCCGCATGTTTCCCCTCTCTTTGACGAATGGGATGACAGTGATGCTCTTGTCCGCACATGGCTGGCTAACAGCCTCTCTGATGAATGCCTCCCTGTCATCTGTCATGATGAAACTGTCAAGGCATCTTGGCTACATCTTGCCGCTCTCTACTCAAAGGGGGCTCAGACGTCTCGCATCTATACTCTATATGCGGACCTCTTTGCCCGTCCCTCCGTGTCTCCAGCGGCTACTTACCAGCAAGTTCAGTCTCTCGAAGCCGAAATTCTACAAAATCGCCCCTTCTCTGCTGATCTCGCTACGCTACACGAACACTTCTAGGAGCTTCTGGTTGTGTGTTATCTTCTACGACTTCCTGAGTCGTATGATATGATATGTCAACAGATACTTGGCAAGGCGGAGTCTCCCACCATGGATGCCACCGCTGCCCGTATCGCCGCTATTATATCTTTGCTCCAACGTCCGCTATTATCCACCCCTCCTCAACCGGACAACTCCGCTCACCATACTCAGCAAAGTGGCTCTGGTGGCCGCCACCTCCCCTCAAGCGACCGTGGTGCTTCCCGCTTTCTTTGCTCTCATTGTGGCCATACTGGCCAAACGGTTGATCGTTATTGGAAGAAGCATCCTCATCTTTGACCATCTGGTGACGCTTCCACTTCCTCTTCGAAGCCATCCGCCTCTGTGGTCACGTCTTCAGGTAGTGCCCACGTTACTACTCAAGGTAAATGGTTGATCGACTCTGGTGCTACCAATCATATGACCGGCAATCCGTAATTTTTTTCTCTCCTAGAACAACATGACTGGTTGCCCCCGGTCCATGTTGCGGAAGGCTCTCCCTCACCGGTCAATGGAACGGGTGTTGTTCAAGTCACTCCGTCTCTTCGCATGGAGGACACTCTCTACGTGCTCAAGTTCACTTGCAACTTGTTATCTGTTACTTCGCTTTGCAAACAACAATAATGCTCTGTCACATTCACTTCTACTATTTGTTCTTTTCAGGATCCGGGCACCAAGCGGATGATTGCTACTGGGACTGAGAGCGTCGACCTCTACTTCCTCGACAACGTTTCTGCACTCTCCGCCTTCTCCACATCTTCTACTGATCTTCTCCAGTGGCACCTTCGTCTTGTTCATGCTCCTCCACGTCTTCTTCGTCAGCTTCTACCACATCTTCCTCTGCAAGGTCCTCCTCTCAACTATGAAGCATGTCAGCTTGGAGAGCATCACCGCTCCTCCTTCCCACCAAAGCAAGGTTGTGGATCTTCCCGGCCGTTTGAACTTGTTCACTCCGACATTTGGGGTCCTGCTCCTACCCTCACCATAGGTTGGGGTAGTTTATATTTTGTAACGTTTATTGATGATTTCTCTAGATGTACATGTGTGTATCTTTTAAAGGATCGCTCCGAACTTTTTTTTGTATGGACATCTTTTTATCATATGGTTAAAAATCAGTTTGATACGTCAATTAAAATATTTCGTTCTGACAACGCTAATGAATATCTTAGCAATTCTTTCTCTTCTTTTTGTATGCAAAATGATATTGTTCATCAAACTACTTGTGTCTATACCTCCCAACAAAATAGGGTGGCGGAACGCAAGAACCGTCACCTTCTCGATGTCACCCGCACTCTGATGACACAGATGCACGTTCCTCGCTCCTATTGGGGCTATGCTGTCCTCATCTCCTGTTAGCTCATTAATCTCATTCTGTCCACGGTTCTCCACAGACAAACTCCATTCTCTCTTCTATATCCAGGCAAGGATGTGTTTTCTCTTCCTCTACGTATCTTTGGGTGCACGGCCTTTGTGCACAATCCTTCCGCCACACATGACAAACATGACTCACATGCTATAAAATGTATCTTTTTGGGTTACTCAACTACTCAAGAAGGCTATTGTTGTTTTGATCCCGTTCTTCGAGAATAATACTATCCACGGATGCGACCTTCTTCGAGAATGTGTCCTATTTCTCCTCTGACCAACCTCCAGCTCTTTCTCCTTCTCCCACCATCCCCTCCACCCCGTCTAATCCCCTCGAGATTTTCCCACCATCACCTCCACCGTCTCTTCCTTCCCTCTCTTCCTCATCACCATCGCTCTCTCCCTCTTCTACGCGGTCGTCTCTCTCCTCTGTCGGGCCAGCTCTCTCTGCCATGGATACTCCAGTTACTGAGGAACATGCCGACCTGGATCTTACCATTGATCTTCGCAAAGGGGTGCAGACGTGTACCCAGCACCCGCTGGCTGCTGTTGTTTCATATGATCGTCTCACTCCTACTCACATGGCATTTGCATTGGCTATCTCTACGACTGCCACTCCCCGCACCTACCAGAAAAATATTATTGTTCCTCATTGGAAGTCCGCCATGGATGAGGAGATTGCTACCCTCACTGAATGGGGTACCTGGACCCTGGTTCCACCACCTTTGGGCACTAATGTGGTTGGTTTCCGCTGGGTCTTTGTTGTAAAATTCCATCCAGATGGCAGCGTGGATCACTACAAGGCCTGCCTGGTGGCCAAAGGCTTCACTCAGACCTATGGTGTTGATTACTTAGACACCTTCTCTCCCGTTGCTCGTCTCAACACCATTCGGGTCCTTCTCTCTGTCGTTGTCAACAGGGATTGACCCATTTCGCAGCTGGATGTTAAGAATGTTTTTTTCTATGGTGATCTGCAGGAAGATGTTTACATGGAGCAACCTCTTCGGTATGTTGCTCGGGGGGAGACACGAGTATGCCGACTAAAGAAGGCTATCTATGGACTAAAGCAGAGCCCTCGTGCCTGGTTTGACAAGTTTAGCGGCATGGTTGCGCCCATTGGTTTTGCAAGAAATTCAGCCGATCACTCCTTATTCGTTCAGAAAACTGCCTTGGGTCTGGTAGTTCTTGTGGTATATGTTGATGACATTCTTCTTACTGGCGATGACCAGGATGGGGTAACTTTGACAAAGAAACACCTCCGTCAACACCTGGTCGCAAAGGATATGGGCTCTCCGAAATACTTTCTGGGAATTGAAATCTCTAGGAAGCCCAACTCCATGGTCCTTTCCCAACAGAAGTATGCTCTTGATCTTTTAAAGGAGGCATGATTGACTAGTGCTAAACCTGCCCGATGTCTCATGGCTGCTGGTGAATACAAAACTTGGACAAATGACTCGCCTCTTCTATCCGATCTTACGAGGTACCGGCGTCTGGTTGGCAAACTAATTTATCTCACGATAACTAGACCCGATATCTCTTATGTTGTGGGCAAGGTGAGCCAGTTCATGCAAGCTCCTAGGGAGTGTCATCTACAATCTGCCCTGAGGATATTGGAGTATATTAAAGCAGCACCAGAGAAAGGACTCCTTTTTCAGAAGAATGGTCACTTAAGGGTTGAAGCGTACTCAGATTCGAGTTATGCTGATGACAAAGGTGACTGCAAGTCAACATCAGGTTTCTTCACGTTTGTTGGAGGAAATCTTGTGAGTTAGAAGAGCAAGAAACAGTGTGTGGTCTCCAGGTCTAGTGCAGAAGCGGAATATCACAGTATGACATCGACCACATGTGAGTTGAAATGGTTACGAGCTCTCATGCTTGACTTAGGAGAGGTCTACAACGATCCTCTTCCTATGTTCTGTGACAACAAGGCCGCGATATACATCTCCAAAAATCTGGTTTTTCATGAGAGAATAAAATACATAAAAGTCGACTGTCATTTTATTCGGGAAGAGATCTTGAAGAAACAGATTTGTACTTCGTTTGTCACTTCCGATAACGAGTTGGCAGACATCTTCACCAAGCCGGTGTCTGCTTCCTTTTTCCACATTTGCGACAAGCTGAGCATGATTGATATCTATGCTCCAGCTTGAGGGGCAGTGTTGCAGTATGGAGGTCGGGCGATCTGTTGCTGTTCGGAGGCCGGGCAGTCCGGCAGTTTATCCTAGCCGGCCTGTCTGCTGGGCTGTTGCTATTTTGTATCCTAGCGGTCTGGCAGTTTGTCTCAGACGACTTGGAGACTGGGCGGTCTAACGGTCTCCTGTGGCGGCTTGCTCTCTGTGGCGCTTGTTCTCTCCTAGTGTTGGTGGTCAGGCGGTTAGCCGGCTTGTCTAACCGCACGACCTATCTGGTTTGTCTATTTGTAAAGCCGCATATACTTGTAATTTTTTAGTCCCACATTGCTTAATTGTAATCTCTCTCATCTTCTCCATTCTATAAAAGGGAGGCTATACCATTGTAATTGATACTTTTTTTGGATAATAAAGTTTTCATTACTCCAACTTTTTGGTCTACTTTTTCCTGTTCGCAAAGTTTGGAACGTGCTGATGACCCCCTTCGCTTTGGCTAAGTATAGTCGTAGGGTAGGCTCTCTCGCCTCAAACTTCCCGTTGATCTTGGAAGCCACCACCATAGAGTTAGTGAGGACCTCCACGTCCAGCACCCCCAGCTCCTTGGCCAGGCGCAGCCCGACTATCACAGCCTCGTACTCTGCTTGGTTGTTAGTGATATGGAAGTGCACCACCACCGTTTGTTCGATTTTAGTTCCCTGGCGGCTCTCCAAGATCACCCCCACCCCCAGGGAATGTCTCCCCGATGCGCCATCTACCTTCACCTTCCACGAAGTCGGACGAGTGAGCTGTTCCTCCACCACCTCGATCGCGTAATCGGCCAAAAAGTCGGTCATTGATTGGGCCTTGATCGAGAGGCGGGGGACAAAGGAGATGTTGAACTTGCTCAACTCTACCGACCACTTGGACAACCTGCCCGAATGCTCCACCCCCTCGAAGATGTTTCAGATGGGATGATCAGTCACCACTCGGATGGAGTGTGCTTGGAAGTAAGGTCGGAGCCTTCGGGCTGAGATGATCAGGGCGAAGGCCAGCTTTTCCAAAATCGGATATTGGAGCTCGGCCTTCCTTAGGACCCAACTCACATAGTATATGGGGAGCTGCCTCTTCCCCTCTTCACGCACTAAGATAGAGCTCAAGGCCTCCGCTCCGACCCCGAGATATAAAAATAGGTCCTCCCCCTCTTTCGTCCCTTGGAGCAACGGAGCCTGCGTCAACTGCATCTTAAGAGCTTGGAATGCCTCCTCGCACTCCTTGGTCCACTCAAATTTTTGACCTCCCCTTAGTGTTTTGAAGAAGGGGGAGCATTTCTCCCTGACCCGGGAGAGGAACCGGCTCAATCCTGTCAGCTTCCCTGTCAATCGTTGCACCTCCTTATCATTCTGTGGTGACCCCAGCTCCATGATAGCCTTGACCTTATCCGGATTTGGCTTGACCCCTACGGGGGTGAGGAGATGGCCCAAAAATTTCCCCCTGCTGGCCCCGAAGATGCACTTCAGGGGATTCAGCCGCATCTTATACTTGCGCATAGTGGAAAAAGTTTCTTCCAAGTCCCGAAGATGAGAGTCCACATCCTGACTCATGATCATGAGGTCGTCCACATACACCTCTAGGTTCCTCCCCTTCTGTTCCTGGAAGACCTTGTCCATCATTTTTTGGTATGTCGCTCCTGCATTCTTCAACCCAAAGGGTATCATTTTGTAGCAGTAGCACCCATCCCCCGTGATGAATGAGACGTCCTTGACGTCCAGGGGGTGCATCCTGATCTGGTGGTAACCTGAAAACGCATCTAAGAAACTCATTGCAGAAAAATCGATGGCTGAGCCAACCAGCGCGTCGATTCGAGGCAAGGGATAACAGTCCTTAGGGCATGATTTATTAAGCAAAGAAAAGTCAACACACATACGCCACCGTCCATCTCCTTTTTTAACCATGACAACATTGGATACCCAGCCGGGGTATTGTATTTCGGATACAAAGCCGGCCTTGAGAAGTATGGCCACTTCCTCTCTGATGGGCTCGGCCAGCTTGTCCGTGGTGGACCTCTTCTTCTGCTGGATGGGGCGTGTTTCCGAGTCCAAGTTGAGGCGATGACAAGCCACGTCCGCGTCAATCCCCGGCATCTCTGCGACACTCCATGCGAAGATGTCCACGTTCTGTTGGATGCATGCCAGCATCCTGCCTTGAGCCTCCAGGGTCAGCCCCGCGCGGACGCGAACCTTCTCCACCCTGCCTCCTAGGATGAGAACCTCCATCTCCACCACATCTTCTGCAGCCTCTAGCCTGGGCTGCTCCCTCCATTCGCCGACGTCCCTCTCCTTCGGGACAAGAACCTCCTCTTCTACTCCCTCCACGACCATCGCTTCGGCCAACTCCTCCTGGCCTTCTCCTGCCATATTTACCTCGGTGCAACTCTCCACCTCCATCTCCTCCCTGCCAGCCTCCTGCTTCGCCTCCATTCTTTGCTCCATCTCCTCGGCCGTCTCTTGCTAGGAGATAGAGTCTACGGCGGTGACATAGCACTCCCTTGCTACTTTGGGGTCACCCCGCACCCAAACCTGGATCCCCTTGACATTAAACTTCAGGCATTAGTGGAATGACGAGGGGACGCAAAGGAAGGCGCTGATGAGGGGCCTCCCAAAGATGGCGTTGTAGCTGCTGGTGACATCCACGATGACAAATCGGCAGTTACGGGACTGCCCCCCCCCCCCCCAGGGTGACATGGAGCCCCACTCCTCCTTCTCCTCCTTCCTCTCCCCCGAGAACCCAAACAAGGGGCCATCCGAAGCCAGCACCCTCTTTGCCTCCACCTTCATTGTGTCGAACGCATTCTTGAAGATGACATTGACGGAGCTTCCATTGTCAATGAGGATCCGGGAGACGGTAAAATTCTCGATGGTCGTCTGGATGACCAGCGCATCGTAGAAGGGATCCTCATGATCCAGCATATCACTCCTTGAGAAGGTAATCTTCTCTTCTGGGGGTGGGGTATGGGAAGTGGAGCCAACGCTCCGACGGTACATGGTGTGGAGGCTTGCCCTCCGAGAGGCCTCTACCCCCCCCCCCCATAGATCACTGTGATCCCTCCCCGGGTCCCGACATCTGTCCGGTCTTCACACTGATCCTCCTCCGCCCGAGGCAGGACCTCCTCAATCCTCACCTCCTGGAGCCCATGTTGCTATTGCTGCTCTCTGTTTCCTCTCATCTCGAGGAACTCTGGGCACGTGGCTATGGTGTGCCCTTCCTTTTGGTGGAAGTCGCAGTAGGGCAACTCCACCCTTACTTCTCTTCTTCTCCTTCGTGCCGCTCTCCTCCTCTCCCCCATAGCTATGGCCATAGCCTGGTCTTGATTGGGGAGTGGAGGTCTCTGCGCCTTCCTCCAACCCGGGGGGAACTGATCTTGGACCCCCTGGTGGTGGTCCCTTCCGTGGTGTCCTCTTTGTGGACCTTGGTCTTGCCATTTGGGCCTCCAGCCCAACCAATGGTCTGGCTCCTGATGCCCCCACTTGGGCTGCTGTTGTCCCTAGAGCTGCCTCTACTCCCTCTATCGGGGCTCGGCTCTCCTCTCCTCTTGCCCCCTTCCGCCTCTCGGCTCCTTCTCTTCCTCTGTGTCCCACCTGACCAGCTTTCGGGCAAACTCCAGATTCGACGCCTCCCCGTCGACCTCTCTCGCCGCCCTTTCCATCAGCTCCTCGTAGGAGAGGGGCGGTACTCTCTTCAGCTACATCCTGAAGAAACCCTGTTGCAACCCCAGGGTGAAGGCCATCATCAGACTATGGCCCGGCATCTCCTGGACCTGGGTGACCTCCTCCGGGAACCGGTCGACGTAACTCCCCAATGACTCATTCACTACTTGTTTGATGTAGAACAGGGACTCTGACTCTTTCTTCCTCCTCTTGGAGGTGGTGAATCTCAACATTAACCCCTGGCGTAGGTCTTCAAAGAAGAAAATGCAGCTGGCCGGCAACTGGTGGAACCACTCCCTCGCCTTCTCCTTGAGGGTGATGGCGAAGAGTCGGCACTTGAAGCCATCCAACATCTGTCGGATGGAGACCATGTCCTCAAACCACTGGGCATGCTGGATCGGGTCTCCCTTCCCGGTGTAGTAAGACATTTCAAGTTCCCTGAACCCCTCCGTAACTGGGGAGGAAGAGACCAGCTCGTTAAAGGGGCTGCCTCCCCCTGCCGGGCGAGCCGGAGGATCCCGCGTGCCCATGTTGCCGAACCGGCCTCCGCCTGCCGAGCTGGGGAAAAGCACACGCCCGGGGAGCTCGCATCCACTTCCTTCTTCGGCGACCTCCTTCCCAGCTCGCCTGCCGGGAGCGTCCTCGCCCAGAGATGGGGCGGCAGTAATTAGAATAGATGGAGTCGAGCACTCGGCCTACGCACCGAGTGCGAACTTGATGAGGCTGAGTACCTCGTTCCTGAAGTCTTATAAAACTGACATGTGTCTTTCGCTCCATCACTGAGATTTGCACTCGATTTCCAAGTTCAATTAAAATCATTTAGACCGATAATGCACTTGAATATACTAATAACGAATTTTATGAAATTTACAATTCGCTGGGTATTATCCACCAAACATCTCGTGCCTAAACACCACAATAAAATGGTGTGAGTGAGTGGAAGAATTGTCACCTTCTAAAGGTTGCCCACTCACTTATGTTTCAAATACAGGTTCTCAAGATCTATTGACCCTTCACAATCACCATCGTATGTTAATTAATTATGGTGGTTGTTATACGCAGAACGCTTTTGTCTATTCACACTATGGCCAGGGGTGGCGGGGGCGGCGAGTCGGACCTATCTGAGCCTTGTCCTCCCGTCATCGAGTCTGCTGAAGATTTTCTGTGCTGACCACTCTCCACGCTCACCGCACCAAAATGTTGAAACCGAAAATTTGGTCTCTTGTGGAGTTCACCCTTGGGGAAGGGGTGATCGCGCACCTACTTCTCTCCTGCAAGCAAAATGACAAAGGGAACAAAGAAGAACCAACCCAAGGGCTCGGCGTGGAGGACCCACCATACACCCGGAAGATCTTAGAGCGCTTCCCCTCCTTAGCCAAAGGCCGAGCTAAGGCTACCTAAGAAAGCGCTAAAAGATTAAGGAGCAAGTGAGCCTGAAAGCCTGCTTTCTGAGGTGCCCCTTGGGTCCTATTTATAGATTTCTGAAAACGGCATACAAATAGCTAACCTCCGATGTTTTGAACAGCTATGTGCAGCCCAACTTTGTCTGCCAATAGCGCAACCCTGATGTTCTGACAAGCTATTTGCACCCATGGGAGGGGCATCCAGATATTGTTTTCCTATGGGCCCCACCGGGCTGGTCCCAAGGAAATGGAGGTCAGCTCGCCACTACTCTCCACTCCCATGGGGCGGGTGCAACCTGGCTCCCGCAGCTTGCCTTCCCTTCTTGGGCGAGCGCGAGCCAGGCCACCGCGACCCACCAATACCTGCTCCGAGGCGGGCTGGCGGCTAGGTCGCCTACAGGAGGGCGGGCTGGCCAGTCTCATATTATCACTATGGAATCTCCAGAGGAGCTCGTTGTTTGGGCTCGACGAGTTCAACCCTGAATATTAGTTCGAAGCATGTCGAGCTCCGTCCTCTGCTTGACGAATGCCGAGCCCAAACACTGCTCGATGAGTGTCAAGCCCAAACTCTGTCAGACGAGTGCCGAGCCCCAACTCTGCTCGACGAATGCTGAGCCAAAACTCTGCTCGATGAATGTCAAGCCCTAACTCTACTCGACGAGTGCCAAGCCCAAACTCTGCTCGACGAATACCGAGCTCAAACTCTGCTCGACGAGTGTCGAGCCCAAACTCTGCTCGACAAATGCCAAGCCCAAACACTGCTCGACGAGTGCTGAGCCCAAACTCTGCTCGACGAATGCCGAGCTCAAACTCTACTTGACGAATGCCGAGCCCAAACTCTACTCGATGAGTGCCGAGCTCAAACTCTACTCGACGAATGCCGAGCCCAAACTCTACTCGACGAATTTCATGCCCAAACTCTGCTCGATGAATTTCGAGCCCAAACTCTGCTCGACGAATGTTGAGCCCAAACTCTGTTCGACGAACTCAAGGCGAGTGCGGGGTAGGAGGGGCCAGCTCACGCGGCTCGCCCGCCTGGATTTGGCGAGAGTGAGCTGGCCACCCGGTGCCTGCCCGCATGCTGTTCTGGTGCGGGCAGGGTGCCTTGGTCCGCTCTCTCTCCTGGATTGGGCGAGAGTGAGCTGGCCATCCGGTGCCTGCCCGCATGTTGTTCTGGTGCGGGCAGGGTGCCTTGGTCCGCTCGCCTGGCCTAGCAGGCCCACTCGGCGAACACGGGGTTGTACACGCCCCTCAATCGATCACAGGAGGGTAGTTTCTCGCAAGGAGTCCTCTCGACACATCCAAATGAGCTTCGACAGGACTTCAGTTATACCCTCCCTCTACTTCTCAGCATTTCTGGAGGCTACAAGGAAGCTCACCATCTCGCTTGGGGAAGGCGGCGGCGAGATCACCTCCTCGTCTGCGTCGGGCTCTTCCGTAGTCTCCTGATGATCTGGTGAGGGGGCAGTGTCAAGGCCAATTTTGGGGCAGGAGGAGTAATCAAATGGCGAGATGGGGAAGTATTTACCTGATTGATGGCGGTAAGATCCAGACCGCCCTCCAAAAGGTTTCCCTAGGAGTCGGTGGTGCGTTTTTCCCCGACCCGGGGGGAAGGATGTCTGCCCCAGCGAATGAGGCTTGGTCAGAGGCGCGAAAGCAGTGCCCTCTCCACCGGGTGGGCGAGAGTCCAGTGCGAGAACAGGAGACTTGTCAGCAGTACTCCTAGGATAGAGGGGAAGGCCGATCGCTAGATCGATCGGGTCCTTGGTGGCAGGAGTCATGGGCCTCGGACTGACGGTACCCAGGGTCCTAGAAGTGGATACTGCGGAAAGCAATGAAAGTAAAAGAAGGAAAAAAGCAAGCCAGTAAGCGTGAACATTGCCGGGAGTAATCGCAAGCTCGGCCCGGGTAATCAGAGGGGAAGCCTCCGAGACCGACTGTAAATTTTTGTTGGGAAGCCGAGTTGACTCGGTATTCTTCGAAGGAGCATCAACAATGCCTTCCGGAATCGTCCGTTGCGAGAGAGGTAGTATATCAATATGGCAAGCCCGCTTTGGGGGTTAGAGCCAAAAGGCAGGGCAAGAAAAAAACCTCTGGAAGAAGAGCAGGCTCCTCGCGGGAAGGGGTTGGGATCAGCGAGGCAGACTCATTCCTAGAACGGTCTCGCCAAATCGACTTGGCCTTCTTTTGCTAGTAAGCTGAGTCTGCTAGCCTCTTACCCATAAGTTAGGGGGTGAACCCAGCGCAATCAGCGAGAGCCTCACCTGAGCAGCTGTGAGGCGGTCCTGGACCTCTTGCGAGAGCAGTTTTGCGGCTCGTTTGTCATACATCTTCGAAGCAACGCGAGAGCTCAAGCGATAAACAGGGGGAGGATGAATGACGTCGTGGAGATATACCCTAGCAAATATATATGCCCGAAGTGGGACCATCAAACGATTCCCTTCCAGGTCAGCAAACACTCACCGAATATTAGGGGTTGGACTTTTCCTTCTGAGCGTAGGACTCACTCACAAAGAGCGGGGATTGTATGCAGTCCCATATTCGCCGAGTGGGTTTGTCCCCCATGGGAGGCAATTTAAGAGCCTTTCGGCAGGGCAGCGAAAATGCTTCCGCCTGGGTAGGCGGAAAGCTCTCGAAGTGGGCAGAATTCTTTGGACCTAAGACGTAGAGTGTAGCCCATTCACTCAACGCTCTCAATGTTTTTTTTCTTTAGGCGTCAAGTGTAGCCCCTTCACTCAGCACTGTCAACGCTTTTTGTCTTGAGACGTTGAGTGTAGCTCCTTATCTCAACGCTCTCATCACCTTTTGTCCTAAGGCGTTGAGTGTAGCTCTCGCTCTCAACGCTCTCGACATTTTCTGAGTTAAGGAGTTGAGTGTAGCTCCTCCTCTCGATACTCGCAGCGCCTTTTGTCCTAAAGCGTTGAGTGTAGCTCTCGCTCTCAACGCTCTCGGCTTTTTCTGAGTTAAGGCATTGAGTGTAGCTCTCGTTCTCGACGCATCAGTGCTTAGACAGATTTCTTTGGGTCTAGGATGGCCCGGTCAGATAAGTGAAGTAGGAGGAAGGGCTTCCGCCTAGATATGCGAGAAGCCTCCCACCCAGTTTGGTCCAGAGGTAAATTTACTTGGTTACCCTTGGAGGTCTGTATTTAGCTCCTCAGAACAGCAGAGTTTGGTTATTGGCAGACCACTTTGGGCTGCATATAGTCTTTTGGAATAGCGGAGCTACGCTGTTGGCAGACCAAACTTCTAGATTCTATAAATAAACCCACTAGATACCTCAGAAGATAAGTTTTCTCATTTTCTAAAGTCTTGTAGCGCTTTCTGAGGTATCCTTAGCTCAGCACTTGGCTAAGGAGGAGAAGCGCTCTGAGATCTTCCGGGTTAGTGGAGGGACCTCTGTGCTGCAGACTAGGGTCAGTTCTTTAGTTCCTTGTGGCTAGTCGGGGGGTCTAGGCTTAGGAGAAATAGGTGTTAGCTACACCCCCGGGTCCGAACTCTCGTTTGAGCTAGCTTTATGTTCCAACAATTACTTTTACAATATCTTCATTGTGCTCTCCCAACCATTCTAAAGCTCAAAAAATTTTCTCTGATTATTAAATGTCATGGATTCATCATGACCTCGAAAAGATAGATATTGGTTCAACAAAAATTTAATAACATCAATTGATGTTGTTAAACGGGCATGATACTCTACTTTAATAATATCTGTTTGTTTAGATAATGCAACTTGAATTTGAGTATTTTGACTTATAAGATCATAACATTTCTTCAAAGCTATATTATATGCACTATCATGAGATCCTACATGCATTTGTAATTTTTCACTTTTCTTCCAATGAGATCATCCCGTAGTGACAAATGTGTTTCCACCCGCTTGATCCCCATGTTCAACATTAAACAAATAACAACACAGACAAAATGCAGCATCTTTTGCTATATTGTATTCCAACCAATTGCTATGTAAGTTAAACCAATCTGGAATAAAATGCCTTGGATCTTTACCAAAATAAGTAAACTTAAAATTATGTTTTCTTAGCTGGCACGAGCTTTTTAGCCAATAAGCTCTTCGAACTTGATCTCTTATATTCACATGATAATCAAAAATCATTGGTCTTAATCCAAGATCTGAAATTAACTCATCCAAATTAAACTGTTCACAATTTCTTTTAAAATGTTTGAATTGACTTGATTCACTAACAAATACACACTCTTTCTCCTCTGAAACATCAACACAAGAATTTTGAATAACTTCTCTACTTGGGACATTAGAATTATGTTGCTCATCTGACAATAATTTTTTAAAAAATACTTTTCCATTATGGAAAAAAATTTATGCCCAAAAACAAACACTATTAAAGAGCATAAGACTATAAGAGATTAAGAGACAAAATTTTACATGGGTCTGAGGTGTCCATACTTGATGGTTGATGCCCAATGTCCCAAACTCATAAATTATCTAGCTGCGACAAAATTCCCACTATCTGTTGTTGGCGTATTCCCAACACCCAACAGGCCAACACGACCATCTTCAAGAATTAAGGAAAATATTAATACAATGGAGAGAGGAGTAAGGAAGAAGCTCAAATTAACAATCTAAAGGAGAGAAAGTGAAAAAGAGACAATGGAATACCTTATGGCTTATACCCAGGGGCGGAACTAAGATTTTTTCTTAGCTCGGTCTATTATACTCCGAACCCTAGAATAGATAACGGTTTATATATAAACTGCTGTCTATTCTAGTGTTCAAGATAGAATAGATAACAGTTTATATATAAAATGCTGTCTATTTTAGGGTTCAAGGTAGAATAGACAGTGGTTTATATATAAACCGATGTTTATTCTAGGGTTCAGAGTATAATAGACAGCGGTTTATATATCAACCGATGTTTATTCCCATATTTTTTAAATAAATAAGGCAGACTGAGGAGCGCTGGAGCGGGATTCAAAAAAATCACCCTAAGACGCACTCTCGGCTGCTCGGGATCGGGAGGAGTGAGGAGCTCCTCAAGCGGGATTTGGAAAAAATGAAAGAGCCCTAAATTTCTAAAATATTTGTGTGTGTGTGTGTGCGGGGGGGGGGGGGGGGGGGGGGGGGGGGCGCTCCTAGGCCTAAATTGGATCCGACAATGGTTACGATCGTATGAATCAGACCTAAATTAAGATTCGATTCATGCGGTCGTAACCGATTGACCGGTGAAAATAAGTCCCCCCAAACAGAGCCTAAGTATTTTATAATTTGCCTCAAATATAGCTAATTAATAATGATTTCAGCATATGCTATTTATCTTATGAAGACAAGCACTAATCATAAGGAGAATCTAACGACCAGAATATATGCTCAGAGACCCTAAAATTTATGGCAGCTCATTGGATGGATTTAGAAGGGAGGGGAGGGCTCTTTGGCCCTCTCTGACGGATCTTCACACAGAGCCTCCACTAGAAGATGAGGATGATTCTCCTATTACAGGTGTTTTTGACGAACCCCGACGACGGTCGGCCGTCAGCAGTGACGGAGCCAGAAAATAATGTCAGGGTGCGCAGACTCATTTCATAATGTAGTTAAAAAAATTAACTTAAATTATTCAAATAACTGTATTAATACAAAAAAAATAACATATGAATATTTAAGAATATTAACTTAAATTAAACTGTTCCGCCTCCCCCGATTTCGGGGACCAAATCGAGGTCCAACACGGTTTCAAATCAAAACGTGATCAACATTAAAGTTGTTCGTCTCGCCGAGATCTACAACTTTCATGTTGATCACTTTTCATTTTGAGACCATCTTTACCCCCAAATTTACCTGTCCATACAGCGCGCAATTTAATCATGCCCGTATATTATATATATTCTATATATATATATATATGAGAGCGTATACTCTGCGGGCAACTTTTAGGTACGGGCAAGTACATTTGGGGGTCAAGATTGTCTCAAAACGAAAAGTGATCAACATGAAAGTTGTAGATCTAGGCAAGAGAAACAACTTTCATGTTGATCACTTTTTGATTTGGAGCCGATTTGGACCTCGATTTGGGTCCCGAAAAACCGTTCCGCCTCCTCCGATTTCGGGGCCCAAATCGAGGTCCAAGACGGCTTCAAATCAAAACGTGATCAACATGAAAGTTGTTCGTCTTGCCGAGATCTACAACTTTCATGTTGATCACTTTTTATTTTGAGACCACCTTAACCTCCAAATTCACCTGTCCGTCTATATATATATATATATATATATATATATATATATATATATATATATATATATATATATATATATATATATATATATATATATATATATATGCATAGACTGCGGTTCTTTCTAAGAACCGCAGTCTATGCTTTCTAAGAACCCATAATCTATGGAACATTTCGCAAAATTTAGGGTGGGCAGCTGCCCACCCTGGACTATACTTAGATCCGCCCCTGGCCGTCAGGGCACCATCAATAAGGGTTTGCCCCTCCGACGACCTCACTAGTGGCGGAGTCAGGGCCATCAGATCGTTAGAGCTGTTGTGGTGAGTTGTAACATATCAACATTATTGGTTTTGCATAGGGGTGTGAAAGAAAAATCGAAAATCGCCCAAACCGATCGAGCCGCCCAAACCGAATTGATATCCACACGAAACCGCTTGGTTTTGTGTTGGTGTTGATTTTCATTTAGGATAACCGTTTTTATTTTGGTTCGGCACGGCTTTCGATTTACAAAATCCAATAAAAATGCTTTAAACCGAAATAAATTAGTAATACATAAATATATTATAGTTTATATTCAAATCATATAGTGAGTCTTCACAAAATTTAAATAAAGTTTTTTTCACACATTTATTCTTTGCCTCAAACTCTCACGACCCAATTATATCAATTTTGCTTACATAGTTACATGTGTATGATAGTACATTTATCGTATTGAATTTACCCGTTGATTTGGTGTATGATAAGTTCTAGAATGATGATTAAGAAGCAATGTAGATATCATAATTTTTTTGCATTTATTTTCACGACTATTCAAAATTAATATCAATATTCGTCTTAAGTTTTGTAATTTCACTATTTCTTTTAATATTCAAAATTTTCTAATATTTCTTACATATGCTATGTTTTTCTCTCTTATAAATTTTGTCAAAGGTAATATTTTGACTGATCGAAACAATTACGCAAATTGTAAATTTACAATGAATATTAATTATACTTATACATTATATAAAATAAAAATAATAATATCAATTTTGCTTTTTAAAAATTAGTCTAATAAAGTCTAAACCGCCCCCAAAAAACAGTCCAAAATCACACAGATTATTGAACCGCACCGATCGATTTAGGTTCGGTTTGATTTGAGTAAATATATAACCGACTCTTTTCGATTTGAGTAAATATATAACCCAAATCAAATCGCTTGCACCCCTAATTTTGCATGCATGCTATAACCACCATCCAATTTGATTGGGACAAAACACAATAGCCGCCAAAATTATCTTAATCCCACCAAACAATGATTGGATCCCCCACAATAGATCTAACAATCTGATATGCTGTGAGGGGTGTACACGATTTGGTCTGGAGCCTTTGTAATCGTTGGATCGTCCCCTAGAACCATATAGATCGCTATCATCGGGCCCTAAATCATTTAAAGGGTGTAAACCTTAGAAAGTTATTTAATGATGTTGAAATTGTGAAGTAAAAGTGGTTGATTGAGCAGACCGCGCGGCCTGGGCGGTCTGATGGTGCGGTCTGGGTTTTGTGATGGTGCGGGCTGGGCGGCCTGTCTATTGCGACCTGACGGCGGTGTTCAGTCAGCTCGGCTTGTGGTTCTGCTGTTGGCTTGTTCTCATTGTAACCGGGCGGATTGATGGTGTATCTGCGGGAAAGTGGCGGACTCTGTTCGAGTCCGCGGAGTCCGTTGTGGCGTACTGAGTTTGGAGATCGCGAGATCGGCATTGGTCCATGCCCTTGATCTCTAGTGTTGCGGTGGGTGAGAACCATGTTCTTGATGGCGGACTGTCCTTGGAGCCAGCGATCTAGCTTCGTGTCCGCCGAGCTCGCGTCATGTGATTGAT
This sequence comes from Platanthera guangdongensis, assembly GCA_039583875.1. NCBI lineage: Eukaryota > Viridiplantae > Streptophyta > Magnoliopsida > Asparagales > Orchidaceae > Platanthera > Platanthera guangdongensis. The sequence continues at coordinate 18,919,204 of CM077161.1, read as the reverse complement.
GGGTTGCGGGACTTGGTCACACTCTATGACAAGTCCAGGGTATTCGCAGGGCCCGCGGTATTCGCTGGTTGACCGGGCAATCTGTGCTTGTTGGTCGTGGACTCGTGTTCCGGGCTGGTGCGGTGTTCATGAGATGTGCAGGCTGGTGTTGTGTCCGCGTGTAGCATGCGGACTGGTGTAGTATGTAGGCTATTGATGTCTGCATGCTATGAAGCGTGTGGACTAGTGCGGTGTCCGCCAGGTTGCGGACTGGCTTCCTGATGGTGCCTGGCGAATCGGCTCTGGCCTTGTCCTTGCGGACTCGACAGACAGAGTTTTGCTAGCTGCGAACTGGGGTGGTGACTCTATTCACTAGGGCGGTGACCACACTCCTCACCCCGCCTATAAATAGGACCCCCCCCGTCACTTCAATAGTAGCTGAATGAACAGTAAATTGAGTGCGGATTAATTGATGCGGCCTCAGTTTTCTAATCTGCGTGGATTGAGAAGGTTTAACTGGTTGTTGTTTGCAGGTTGTGCAGCTAGCACTGTGAAGCCAGGAGTCTGGTTCTGATTGGGATCAGAAAGCAGTGGACCTTGCAGTTACAATCAACGTTTTGCAGCAAGTCGCACTTGGCGGCCAACCAGTCTTCTCTTCAGCAATTGAAGTTCAAGTTTAATAACCAGTTCGCCGATCTCGACAGACTTGGCGGTCTGTTCGTTCAGTTCGGTGGCAACTTGTAGAGCAGTCTCAACAGAATAACGGGTAGTCTGCGGACTGCGCGGACTCCGTAGATTAGTGGTGCAGTAGCAGCGGTTTGGCGGTCTCAACGGACTTGGCGGACTAGGTGTTCTCTGAGGCAGGCTTGAAATTTCTTCTTGTTTGTTCCTTCGGCGACAGTCATGTATGTGCAATATGTCAATATGTAAAGGCTCATCATCTTCCATTTGACAAGTCGCAGACCCGGTGTAAAGCAACATTGGAGTGTATCCATGGTGATATGATGGCGCTGACCGTCACAGCCAGTCTTGGAGGAAGCAGATACATGTTGGTCTTGATTGATGACTACATGAGGTACATTTGGGTGTACTTTATGAAGGAGAAGTCAGACGTATTCCGGTTGTTTGTGGAGTTCAAAGAGCTAGTGGAGGGTCGGCTTGTCCTGCGGGTCAAAAAGTTGAGAACAGACAATGGAGGTGAGCTCATTTCAACCGATTTCACTCACTTTTGTTGGAAGCACGTCATCTATAGGGAGCTTACTTGTGCTCATACTCCACAACAAAATGGAGTAGCAAAGCAGAAGATCCGTCATCTGACGGAAACTTGCAAGTGCTGGCTTCATGCTAAAGGCATCCCAAGGTCCTTCTGGGCAGAAGGGATGACATGTGCAACTTATGTCATCAATCGGATGCCTATAAGTCTGATCAACATGAAGTCTCCTCATGAGATGATGTTTAAGGAGAAGCTTGGAGTTGGACACCTTCGGGTGTTTGGATCTACATGTTATGTCCACATCTCAGATGCTCTCAGGATAAAGCTAGATGCAAAGGCAAAGAAACTTGTCTTTGTGGGCTATGATGAGCGAAAGAAGGGATGGAAGTGTATGGATCCAATGACAAAGAAGTTCATGGTTTCAAGAGACGTTGTCTTCGACGAGCAGACTTCATATGGAGATGGCTCCTCTGTGGAGTTATAGGAGAGCAGATCAGATGCAAACAGGAAGAGGCTGCTAAGGATCTTCTAGTGGAGTTGCCTGTATCACCAGGAGCTCCATGTGTTTTTAGCTCTGGGGTGGAGGCTTCTAGTTCAGGAAGCAGGGGAACGATGCTCCAAGTTTGCCTGGGAATGGAGTTAATTTAGAAGAAGCAGTAGAGGTGGCTAGCAAGGGTCAGACTCTTTGGAGATCGAAGAGGACCATTAAACCAATGGCTCGTTATAGCGAAGGAAATACGGTGAGCTTGGTATCTTGTTTTGTCGTAGGCCCTCTGGACGAGCGAGATACTTCTAGCTTTGATGATGCTACTGGAGTCAAGGAGTGGGAAGACGCCATGGATGAGAAGATGGCTTCCCTCAGGAAGAATGAGAAATGAAACCTTATGCCCAAGGTCGATGGTGTTACTCCTATGGCATGCAAGTGGGTCTATAAGCTAAAGAAGAAGGCGGATGGGAGCATCGAGCGGTACAAGGCTTGCCTTGTAGCTCAAGGTTTTTCTCAGTAGTACAAAGAAGATTATGAAGAGATGTTTAGTCATGTGGCAAAGATGACTTCAGTTCGAGTGGTGATGGCCTTGGCGGCCTACCAGAGTTGGAATATGTGACAGTTGGACGTAAAGAATGACTTTCTTTACGTGGAGATTGATAAAGATATCTTCATGGTTCAACCACCAGGATATATGTGTGAAGATCATCCAGGATATGTCTGCAAACTCCGGAAGACCCTTTATGGTTTGAAGCAGGCTCCGCGGGCATGGTACAGGAAGATCGCAGAATACCTCCAATTTTGCGGTTATTTTACCTCCGATTCAGATTCGAGCATGTTCATCAAGAATAAGGGGGAGCTTCATGTCTTGGTGCTGCTATACGTGGATGATATGATCGTCACAGGAAACTTCGAGGAGGAGGTGGCTAGGCTCAGGGGAGAGCTAGCCATTCAGTTTAAGATGAAGGACTTGGGTTGTAACATCCTTCAAACAACTAGAACCCTAGGAGTGGTTTTGTTATGATTATGTCATGACAAAACCCTAAGATGCCCAAGGTGACCAAATGAACTTAGACATGAAGGTGAAAACCACCATGGGCTGCAAATAGTATTTTTTAGTTACCCACCATAGGGTTTGAATTTAGAGCTTCAACTTGACTCCATGATCCCACCATGACACCCCTAACCCTAGGGGAGGACAATGAGTCACCAAGGACCCATTGGGGTCAACCAAAAAGGGGCAAGTTGACCAAGTCAACCCTAACTCTAATTAGGTCAACTGAGCTCACACATGGCCAATTGGCCTCCCCTTAGCCAAATGGACCCAACTAGATCTTCCCAAGCCCTAAGGGAGGCCAATGGGTCACCAAGGACCCATTGTGGTCAACCAAAGAGGCTAAGTTGACCAAACTCAACCCTAGCCCTCAAATGATCAAAGTGCCCTAACTAAGGGTCAAGTGGCCTTCAAGGTGCCCAACCAACCCTACCCAAGTCTCCCTAGACCTTAGGGGAATCCAATGAGTCACTAAGTACCCATTGGGGTCCACCCAAAAGGTCATTTTGACCAAGGTCAACTCCACCCTAGAATTAGGTCAAACTAGCCTAAAAGGATAGCTCAAGCCCAAGCCACTTGGGCCAAGCCCAACTAGGGTGGCCCACTAGCCTCATGACGATTATAATTAACCAAAAATACACTCATTTTCTGTGATTAGTGACTAGGAGAGAGAAAGTTCCACTTCCACTTTAATGGAGGAGAGAGAAAATGGGGAGTAAAGGTCATTCATGGCCAATGTAGACCAAGGGCCTCTCCAATTGATTCCAAAGGCTGGATACACTCCCCCTCATCAGTTTTGAGGAGTTGAATAACCATGGTCGGCCACCCAAGGGGCTGAATTTAGAGAACTCCATGGGCCAAAAATGGCTTTCATGGCCATTAATGGTGAAATCAAGCTTGGCCCCTCCTCTCCCCCAATTGCTCCTTTTAAAAGCTTCACTGGACTCAGAGGAATCGTTTCCACCATTTACATGAAGAAACTTAGCCGTTTGGTTGTACAGTTGTAGAGCACCAGTCGACACCACCACTGGCATTGGCGTCTTGCCGATCGGCAAGGCATTACGCCTCCCAAAAGGCCGACTTCTCCCCCTCTCCCTCTGTGCTAGCTTCTTAGATCAACTAGGTGAGATATTGAGCTCAATTGAGTCTGATCCACTGAGAAATTTTGAAGAAATTCCATGAGATTTGAGTGGCCGTGGGTTCGCTGGAAACGTCTCCTCCGGCGGCGTGTCACCGCCAATCGATAGACCCCACCTCGACGGAGGTGGTGGTGGTGGTGGTCGGCCAGGGAGGCAGTTGGGTTGCCGGGAAATACGACTGGAAGTTGCTCCAGAATGAAGGAATCGGTACCGTCAGCTCAAGGAAGGAGATGAACAGATTTCGTCCAATCTTGCGCCAAGATTCGTGCCGCCGGTTAAATATTAATTAATATTAATATTATTAATGTTTCATTTTGTCACATAAACTGTAGTGTTTTGAATTAAAAATTAAAAATGTTTAGAGCCCTCTACAGTAAAAATGGTTAACATGAAATTATAGGGCTTGAAGTCTAGTGTTTTTTAAAATTGGTTTCAACCAATTTGGGTCATTGGTTTGACCACAACACGCAAAATGGTGTAGCCTATATATAGGCTTGACTAGAGACTAAATTGCGTGTCCCTATCAATCCAGCCATCCAAATGACTTGAGGTTTGGACTGGGGGTCACTCCTATATATACCTATAACATATCCAAAAATGGAAATTTTTCCAAAATCTTTTCCTATAGTTTTTGCAAAAATTTAATAAACCATGTAAGATTTAATTAGTGGGTCTAATGACCTCATAATCCCCCAAAATTTTGCTGGATAGTTCTTAGGATCATGATATGGTACTGGTAAAATTTTCAACCCATTTGGTATTGAATGGAATAGGCTTTGGTGTAACCAAGTTTGGTCCCTTAAGGGTAAATTAGGGCAAAAGGGTGCTTGGGGCATAGAGGGGCCAATTCTCACCCAAAGGGGATGAGACTTTGTCCAGAGCCTCAAGGTTAGTTAAAACACCCATACTTGGAGCTTGAGGTGGATTAGGGTGGATTTGCCCTACGACCCTAGTTCAAACCCTAGGGTTGAACTTTGGGGTGTGTGAAGGACATAGGGTGATATGTCCTTGTATGGACTTGGAGTTTAGTCCATGTGATCTTAGGATGGTAAATAACCCTAGGAAGTAATTCTAGGACTTTTAGAGTTTACATCCCCCGTGTAATAACTTAGGACCATTTAGAGCACTTTTACACTTGAACTTATTACTCCATCATAGGACCTTGGATGATCTTGAAATTTAGGTAGTGGTCAAATAATATTGTTATTAGGCTCTGGAAATTTTAGGGTGAATTTTAGATAAGTACTTGATATACTTCATTCACAACTCTTGTAGTAGCCCAAATCATTAAGGAATTTATTTAGAGATATCTACTTATTGAAAACTTATTCAACTTGGTAGAATGACCTTTTAAGTTATATATGAGCTCTATGAAAATCTATAGAATTTTTGGAGGACTGTCTATACGGGTTGCTTCACAAGGGACCTAATATTGTTTTATTTTAAATGATTTATTTATGGGACCAAATGTTGTTGAAAAAATAGTAATTCTTGATCAATGGACTTTTCTAATCATGTTTTTAATCTAGTAACTTTCTCATCAATGTCGGAAGGCATATTTTAATTTTTCCCTATTTATACTAATTTTGTAGTTATTTATGAAATAATTTATTGATGGTCAAATTCATCTTGGAGAATTTGGATTTTTGGTATCTACTGTTATTTTGATGTTATAAATATATCATAATTTTATTAAGGTCATATATAGTCAGAAAAGCGTACTTGTTGTTTAAAAGCCTCGGTGGCCTGATTTTGCAAAACATTTAATAAATGCCAAATTAATTAGAAAAATTATATGTTTCTGTATTTAGTCTAAATATGTCATGATAGATCCCCAGTAAAAATCTTAGGTCACTTGGATGAATATTTGAAGGGGTCACCTCTCATGCTCATCATATAGCTAAGATTGTGTTGAGTACATTGGTCTCAATGTACTTGTTTTGAAGAAGTCTTCTCAGCTCAATGATATACACATTGTTGTATTTGATGTATGTTAAGTTCATGTGTGCATGTGAATAAAGCTAAGTACAAAGTGTCGAGACACTCACAACTGTGTCCACACACACAGAACATGTTGTGTCGAGACAAAGAAAGCTGTGTCAACACTCATGATAACTATGTTGACACACTGTGTCGAGACTGAAGACAACTGTTTCGAAACACTGTGTAGAGTCTGAAGACAACTGTGTCGACACTCAGGAATAGTGTCGACACACTATAATCAAACTATGTGAAAGTGAGAGTTAGATCAGAAATACTCTAGAGGGGGGTGAATAGAGTATTGTTAAATATTTCTTAACTGCTATTACACCTTTTGCTGTAAATTAATAAGTGCAGAAATTAATAAACTAGCAAACAATAAACCTAAATCACAAGCACAGCAAGAACAAAAGAAAAAGGGGCAACCCGACGACACAAGAATTTTATAGTGGTTCCCCAACCTGGGTACATCCACTCTTCTACCACCCTTGGTAGGAATCCACTCAGGTTTTTGATCAGGTGCCTGACACCAATGAGCTTTTGATCAGGTGCTCAAAAACCAACCCAAGTCTTTTGATCAGGAGACTTGCAACCAAGGAATCACTTTTGAAGGGAGATGACAACCCTTTATAGAGGTGGGGGTGAGAGATTTTTTTGTCTTCTCTTTCTCAATATACAACTGAGAAGACTGTGGATTGATTATAGCTTAAGGCTCCCCCTGAGATATAGAATGGATCCGGGAAAACTAAGAGCAAAGCTTCAGGGCGATAGGTCTTCAAACTAAATCTTTGACCAATAATAGTATTCAGGATCTTCTTTGACAGATTGAACTGAAGTTGTCCTTTTGAAGTGCCCTGGAGTTCTTGAAGAAGGAACACTCTTGATATAGGTATTATTGTTATTCTTCTTCAAGTGTTGATGAGCTTCTGGTCAAGAACTTCTGTGTATCAGAGAATGCTTCTTCTTTGACAGAGTAGATTATTCAAGATTGAATGTTTTTTTGTAATCTCTATATACTTCTCAGTAAGTTGTGCTCTGTGTGAAGCATTCTCAATTGTACTTGATTCTCTTCTGTAAGTCTGTATGTCCCTGTGTGTACATTATTCTCTTCTTCTCTGTCTTTTGAAAATTTGAATGCATCTGCAATTAATGCTGACAGCCTTGAGAATAATCGGCATTGATTTATTTCCCCAACTGTCTCGTGGAAAAACGACAAGCAATAATCCTGGAGAAGACTATAATTAACGCTCCTTCTAATGGATACATTCAGAGAATGTTAGAGCATTAATTACTCAGGAATTATCGCATTAGAGTGGGGACAGAAGGCTGGAAATAACTAAGTCTGGAATCGTCGAACAGATAGCAGAATTCGTCGAACTGAGTTCACAGTTCGTCGAGCTGAGATGTTGTATTCGTCGACCAGACGGCTTCTGTTCGTCGAGCTGAGTTCCATGATCGTCGAGCTGGAAACTGAACTGTTGTCTCTTTTGAACTTTGCCTATTCGTCAAGCTGGTAAATGTGTTCATCGGCTGGAGTTCAGCAATTATTCTGGAATTGTCAAATATTCTGTGTCGACACAATTACTCCTGTGTGTCGACACAAGTCTTCTGTATGGTGTCGACATAGCCTTTCCACAATGTCTACTGATGATCTGGATGTCGACACAAATTCTTATAGTGTCGACTTAGTTGATGTCGACATATACTCTGAGTGTCGACATAAGTCTTCTGGTTTCAGAATTCGTCGGGCAGAGAACTGGGTTCGTCGACCTGAGACTGGAGAACATAGTCTCAACAGAATGCTATGATAGTCCAAAGATTCGTCGACCGAAGAATGGTGTTCGTCGAGCTAAGTCTGGAGAACCTTGAATTCGTCGAGCTGAAAATGATTTTGGACTTAGAGAAAAATTGATGAACCTCTGGCAATAGAGTTGAAGTGGAAGTCCAGAGATCATCGAGCAAAGAATGAAGTTCGTCGACCTGAGAACTAGGTTCGTCGACCTGAGTCTAAAGAACAGTCTGGACTTAGAATTCTGAAGGTGGAATCCAAGGATCGTCGATCTGAGACTGAAGTTTGTCGAGCTCAGCTCAGAGAATATTTCTCTAAGATCATCGAGCTGAGAAAGACTATCTTCGACCTGAGTTCGACGAACGTCGAACTCATTTTACTTAGTCTCTTGAGAAATCTCTGAATCTTGAGGAAAACTCTATGTCTTGAGTCTCTTACAGTCTGATGATGGCTTGTCCATGTGATGTTGTTACTGAGGACTTGGCCTAGACTCTAGGACACAACTTTGACCCTGGCTATACATGTTGGGTCACATCATCCTAAGTTAGTGAACCTAGCACAAATCAAACTAGGGATCCAACACTATGTCAAGACTGAAGACAACAGTGTCGACACTCAGGACTAGTGTCGACACACTATAATCAAGCTATATCAAGACTGAAGACAAATATGTCAACACTCAGGACTAGTGTCGACACACTATAATCAAGCTATGTCAGGATTGAAGACAACTGTGTTGGCACACAGGACTTGTGCCGACACATTCCGCATAAGTTGTGTCGAGACAAGTTGAAGAGCTATGTCGACACATTCAGAAGTTTGTCGACACCACTACAAGAGAAGTGTCGACACCCAGGACTTGTATCGACACATTTAACAGTCAAGGTTTAACACTTCAGCAGACATGTTTTCCAAAGTACAGAAATCAAGACGGAGGTACTGACAACTGTCAGAACTGTCAGATGTTAGTTATTAACCGGATCAGTCGGTTACTCCTCTCAGAGCCTATTTAAAGGAATCTAGTCTTCAAAGAAAAAGAGATTTGATTGAAAAACACATAGAGAGAAAGAAGAAAACTGAAGAGTAAAAAGAAGAAGAAGAAGAAGAAGAAGCATAATTTTGTGAAAACAAAAAGACTGAAGCATCAGCTATGATTTAGAAGGTGGAGAGTGTTCTAATCAAGAATCATCTTCAACATCTCTCCAGCCTAAATCAATCGTAATTTCCACTTCAAGAAGCTTTGAAAAGCTAAGAAGGGTTGATCAGATCTATCTTGATAAAGATCAAAGGAAGCACATTCATCACGATCTGATCAAGAAGCTGTTACTCAGATCTTTCTTGTTGGGTGACACTTTATAATTCTATGTTTATTTTACCTACTTTTATTGTAAGATCTATCTGTAGATCTGAGTGGATGTGAGATAATCTCATTCTATTTGTAAGCCTGTGTTATAAAGGCTGAGGTAGGGCTGGGATTCCCTGAGGTAGGAGAAGGTGGAAATTCTCTGAGGTGTAAGGCAGGTGTTTCCTGTGAAGTAGGAGTGAGGATTCATTCTGAGGTAGAGTTCTTGGTAAGAATATGAGGAGTAAGATCTTGGTGATCTGAGTGGTAAGACTTGTATAGTCTGAGTTGTAGGAGCCGGGTGGGCTCTGAGCTGTAAGATCTAAGGATCTGAGTAAAGGAAAGAGAAGGAGTTTGGCTGAATCTATTTCAATGCTAGATAGGCGAAGGGGGAAAGTGGATGTACCCATAAATTGGGAAACCACTATAAATCTGTGTGCATTGTGCTGTGTTTATTTTCTTAATTGTTGCTTAGTATATTTTGCTTATCTGATTAAGTTAATCATATTAAAGATAGTAGTACTCTAATTGTTAAAAAGGGACGCGTTAACACAAAATTAGACCTATTCACCCCCCTCTAGGTCATTAGTAATCTTAAAGTAAACATTTACAATTGGTATCAGTGGGAGGTTCACTGAAAAAGGCATAACAACCTAGTGAGAATCCAAAGGATTATAGAGAAAGATATCTCATGTCCCAAAGGGAGAATAATTCCATTAAGCTCCCTATCTACTCCAAAGAAAACTTTGGAATATGGAAAGAAAGAGTCAGATTATTCATGAAGGCAGCAAATCCAAGAATATACATCACAGTGATTGAAGGACATTTCATTCCCATGAAAGTGTCAGTTCTTGATGCAAACATCAAGACACCCAACACTTATATGGAAATGGATAAGGATGAAATCACTCTGGCCTCAATGGACAAGAGGACTCAGAATATAATAGTTAGTTCAATAGATGATTCTACTTTTCAGAATCTGATTCATTGCAAGACAGGCAAGGAAATATGAGAGTCTTTGATAGTTTACATGGAAGGAACTGAAGAGGTCAGAGATGATAGAAAATATCTGCTGAATCAACAGTATGAAGCCTTCAGACAGGACAAGAAAGATTCAGTTGCTGACTGTTTCGAAATTTTTTAAAAATTGTAAACAACCTGAGGATTTATGGCATAAGTTTTACTAATTATGAACTGAATGACAAGTTATTGAGATCCCTGAACAAAGAATGGTGTACAACCCCGTATCCGGCTAGGTGGGACCCTCCCCAATTAGCTGGCCAGAGGCATGATATGGGCGGCATTTTGGTTTAGCCCTGTTCGAAGACGTGCGGGTGCTCGTGCGTGCGTACGGAGGTTTTATGTGCGTACGCCTTCATAAATGTATATATATATGGTCAACAGTTAATATATATATTATATTATAGATAAGATAGTGGAGGGATGAGAAAGGGGGGATTTTTTTTGGACAGAGGCAGGCGGGTACAGCAGAGGTGGGGGAGGCGGGACAACACAAAAAAAAGAAAAAAGGAAAGAGAGGGGAAGAGGTCGGGTACAGCAGAGGTGGGGGGGAAGGAAAACGGAAGAGAGAAAGAGAAGTGGAGCGGGGGCATCAGATTTGGATTCCCCGGCTAGGGTTCGGCTGGAGAAGAAGGACGCCGCCCCCTCCCTCACTCTCTCTCACTCTCTCGTCGGCTGGAAAAGAAGGACCCCGCCCCCTCCCTCTCTCTCTCTCGTCGGCTGGAGGAGCAGGACCCCTCCCCCTCCCCCGCTCTCTCTCTCTCTCTCGTCGGCTGGAGGAGCAGGACCCCGCCCCCTCCCCCCTCTCTCTCTCTCTCGTCGGCTGGAGGAGCAGGACCCCGCCCCCTCCCTCTCTCTCTCTCTCGTCGGCCGCCGCCTCAGCAAGGAGCACAACCCCCGCCTCTCTCTCTTTCTCCGGCTGCTTGGAGCAGCACCCCCGAGCCCCTCCATTTCTTCCAGTCTAGGCCGCCACCTGGAGATCAGCCCGAGCCTCCACCTCTTTCAGTCAAGGCCGCCGCCGCAAGGAGGAGCGCAGCCCAGCTCCTCCTATTTTTTCTGTCCAGGGCGCCTCTAGCGAGTGTTGCCCAAGCTCTACTCCCACTCTCTCGTCGCCGGCCACTAGGGGCAGCCCGAGCTCGGCTCTCTCTCTCTATCTCAGTTCTCTCTTCGCCGCCGCCGCCTAGGGTACAGCAGGGCCGGCCGGGAGCTCCTCTCCCGGCGCCGCCTACAGCAAGGCTGACCGGGAGCTCCTCTCCTGGTGCCGCCTACAGCAAGGCCGACCGGGAGCTCCTCTCCCGGCGCTGCCTACAGCAAGGCCGGCCGGGATCTCCTCTCCCGGCACCGCCTACAGCAAGGCCGGCCGGGAGCTCCTCTCCTGGCGCCGCCTACAGCAAGGCAAGCCAGGGGCTCCTCTCCCGGCACCGCTACCAAGAACGCGTCAAGGGTAATGATATTTCTACTTGGGCAGGTGAAGCCCTCAATTAACATATTTGCATGGAAGCCCCTCTCCACCAACGGGTGGGGGAAGTGAGCTCTCCGACGGGTTGACGTGTACGTCCCTGAAATTAACTGCATTAGCACCCGAAAGTGTGAGTACGGGTTTAGGCATGCTGTGTGAAGCCCATCCGGACATGTGAGCCGGATTGGTGATGTTCTGGGGTTCCCGGAGAAGACTCCGAGGAATTTGGATATTATCCGTTTGCAGGGAATGCGCACCATAGCCCCGAAAAAGTGGTGGGGGCAATATATTTGGTCCGCTCATGTTGGCCGACTGGTGTTTAGCTGACCGCCGCTCGTCGAGACGTTGGCGTACAGGTGTTACAGTTCCAAGCGGGGAGTAGCGGGCTTAAGACCATGCTTGTGCCGGCCCACGAAGGCCTATTTTTCCTTATATTGTCGGCCTGCGTGCCGAAGTATGGAATTCATATTCCTGTAATATTTTTTAATACTTGTGATGATCTGTGTATGTGTAGCCTTCTTCTTCGTATTAGGCGGGCGGTGTTCTCGTGAACCGCTCGCCCCGTGGGAGCCCCGAGGTATAGTTGCTGGGAAGCCCCTGATGGCCTGTTGTCATACTTTTAGAATAGCGAAATTACGCTGTTAGTGGCCCAACTTGGGCAGCATGTCGTGGAATTGCTCGGCGAGTTTGCGTCATCAATAGGGTGGGTGATGAGCATTTTGTGTAGACCCAAGGAGACACATCTGGATAGGAGAGAGTTAGTCTTGAGACCCTCCTTAGATGTTCCGGTCGGCCGAGAGTGCCCTCCGAAGGTGTCTTAGCTCAGCCTTTGGCTTGGGAGGGGAAGAGTTTGTTAGTCTTCCAGGTATGCGGTGGGTCCTCCACGTTGAGACCTTGGGTCTGCCCCTTGTGTTCCTAATCTTGTGCCTAGATCGTTCGCTTGAGGGTAGTAGGTGCGCGGTCACCCCTCTTTTGGGACCCCGAACTCCACATAGGTCATTTTTGGCTTCAACAGTTATGGTGCGGTGAGCGTGGAGAGTTACCAGCACAGAAAAACTCAGTCGAACGTCATGGCTATAGAAGAGGAACCAAGTGACGACCAGGGTCATGTGAGGAAAGAAGTCCCCTCTCATTCCCCTCTTGTCGCTAGGATGTTCGATCTTGGAGATCAAACGTGCCTTAGGGAGAATATTATATGATCGACCCTGGTTCTCAGGAGGGTGGACGTAGCGGGTAGAGATGTCCCATGTCGGACTTTGACTTGATTGTCCGGGTTAACAGTTCTTTTGAGTTATTTGTTTACCTTTATGTTTGCTTTATATTTGCGTTGGAGAGGAGACCCCGAGAAGACCCCCTGACCAGGCTCTCATTAAGTTGGCAGGGCTGTAGGCTCACTCGGGGGTTGGAGTTGGCTTGGAGAGGAGACCCCCAGGTAGACCCGCTGTCTGGCTCCTACTAGCTAGCAGGTCCGAAGGATCGCCTGTGGGGGAGAGGTCCTGGTTCTTGGTTTTGCACTACCCCGAGCGCGGCTCGGCCCCAGGTAGACCCGCTGTCTGGCTCCTACTAGTTGGCAGGTCTGAAGGCTCTCCTGTGGGGGAGAGGTCCTGGTTCTTGGTTCTGCACTACCCCGAGCGCGGCTCGGCCCCAGGTAGACCCGCTGTCTGGCTCCTACTAGCTGGCAGGTCCGAAGGCTCGCCTGTGGGGGAGAGGTCCTGGTTCTTGGTTCTGTACTACCCCGAGTGCGGCTCGGCCCCAGGTAGACCCGCTACCTGGCTCTACTAGCTAGCAGGTCCGAAGACTCGCCTGTTGGGGAGAGGTCCTGGTTCTTGGTTCTGCACTACCCCGAGCGCGGCTCGGCCCCAGGTAGACCCGCTGCCTGGATCCTACTAGCTGGCAGGTCCGAAGGCTCGCCTGTGGGGGAGAGGTCATGGTTCTTGGTTATGCACTACCCCGAGCGCGGCTTTGCCCCAGTTAGACTCGCTGCCTGCCTCCTACTAGCTGGCAGGTCCGAAGGCTCGCATGTGGGGGAGAGGTCCTAGTTCTTGGTTCTGCACTACCCCGAGCACGGCTCGGCCCCAGGTAGGCCTGCTGTCTGGCTCCTACTAGCTGGCAGGTCCGAAGGCTCGCCTGTGGGGGAGAGGTCCTGGTTCTTGGTTCTGCACTACCCTGAGCGCGGCTCAGCCCCAGGTAGACCCACTGCCTGGCTCCTACTAGCTGGCAGGTCCGAAGGCTCGCCTGTGGGGGAGAGGTCCTGGTTCTTGGTTCTGCACTACCCCGAGCGCGGCTCGGCCCCAGGTAGACCCGCTGCCCGGCTCCTACTAGCTGGCAGGTCCGAAGGCTCGCCTGTGGGGGAGAGGTCCTGGTTCTTGGTTCTGCACTACCCCGAGCGCGGCTCGGCCCCAGGTAGACCCGCTGCCTGGCTCTTACTAGCTGGCAGGTCCGAAGGCTTGCCAGTGGGGGAGAGGTCCTAGTTATTGGTTCTGCACTACCCCGAGCGCGGCTCGGCCTCAGATAGACCCGCTGCCTGGCTCCTACTAGCTGGCAGGTCCGAAGGCTCGCCTGTGGGGGAGAGGTCCTAGTTCTTGGTTCTGCACTACCCCGAGTTCGGCTCGGCCCCGAGTAGATCCGCTGCGCAAGCTCTCATCTAGCTGGCAGGTCCGAAGGCTCACCTGCTTGGGATAGGTTAGGATAGGTTAGGTTTGGTTTGCGGAAACTTCATCGGCACCCCGAGCTCGGCTTGGCCCCAGGTAGACCCACTGCGCAGGCTCTCATCTAGCTGGCAGGTCCGTAGGCTCGCCTGTGGGGAATAGGTTTTGGTTGTGGAATCTTCATCGGCACCTCGAGCTCGGCTCGACCCCAGGTAGACCCGCTGCGTAGGCTCTCATCGAGCTGGCAGGTCCGTAGGCTCGCCTGTGGGGGATAGGTTTTGGTTGTGGAATCTTCATTGGCACCCCGAGCTCGGCTCGGCCCCAGGTAGACCCGCTGCGCAGGCTCTCATCTAGCTGGCAGGTCCGTAGGCTCGCCTGTGGGGGATAGGTTTTGGTTGTGGAATCTTCATCGGCACCCCGAGCTCGGCTCGGCCCCAGGTAGACCCGCTGCGCAGGCTCTCATCTAGCTGGCAGGTCTGAAGGCTCACATGCGGGGGATAGGTTTGGATAGGTTAGGATAGGTTAGGTTTGGTTTGCGAAAACTTCATCAGCACCCCGAGCTCGGCTCGGCCCCAGGTAGACCCGCTGCGCAGGCTCTCATCTAGATGGCAGGTCCAAAGGCTCGCCTGCGGGGGATAGGTTAGGTTTGGTTTGCGGAAACTTCATCGGCACCCCGAGTTCGGCTCGTCCCCAGGTAGACCTGCTGCGCAGGCTCTCATCTAGCTGGCAGGTCTGTAAGCTCGCCTGTGGGGGATAGGTTTTGGTTGTGGAATCTTCATCGGCACCCCGAGCTCAGCTCGGCCCCACGTAGACCCACTGCGCAGGCTCTCATCTAGCTGGCAGGTCCGTAGGCTCGCCTGTGGGGGATAGGTTTTGGTTGTGGAATCTTCATCGACACCCCGAGCTCGGCTCGGCCCCAGGTAGACCCACTGCACAGGCTCTCATCTAGCTGGCAGGTCCGTAGGCTCGCCTGTGGGGGATAGGTTTTGGTTGTGGAATCTTCATCGGCACCCCGAGCTCGGCTCGGCCCCAGGTAGACCCGATGCGCAGGCTCTCATCTAGCTGGCAGGTCCGTAGGCTCGCATGTGGGGGTAAGGGACCCCGATTGCTGCTCGGCCTCAGGTAGACTCGCTGATCAGTCTCTCATTAGCTGGGCAGGGCGGTAGACACACCTGGGGGAAAGGATTAGCTCCACGTCTTCAGCACATTGCAAAATATTTGGTTTCATTATTTCACAATATCTTGAGGAACTTTGTACTTATTGTAAGTAATGGTATAAGGGCAGTTCGATAGCAGGGAGCATTACAAGTATCGAGTGGTTCAACAAGATCAAAAGGGGCATGGAGAGATTAGTGTTCTAAGTGCAGTTTTCATTTTCCTTCAAAAATTTTCTTTGGGTCGGCTCCCACTCCCCGGATACTTGGGGTTGGACATTTCTTTTCGAGCTTGTGCCAACCTAGAAAAGAGCGGGGATTGTGTACAACCCCGTATCCGGCTAGGTGGGACCCTCCCCAATTAGCTGGCCAGAGGCGTGATATGGGCGGCGTTTTGGTTTAGCCCTGTTCGAAGACGTGCGGGTGCTTGTGCGTGCGTGCGGAGGTTTTATGTGCGTGCGCCTTCATAAATGTATATACATCTATATATATATTTGGTCAACAGTTAATATATATTATATTATAGATAAGATAGTGGAGGGATGAGAAAGGGGGGATTTTTTTGGACAGAGGCAGACGGGTACAGCAGAGGTGGGGGGAGACGGGACAGCACAGAAAAAATGAAAAAAGGAAAGAGAGGGGAAGAGGTCGGGTACAGCAGAGGTGGGGGGAAAAAGGAAAACGGAAGAGAGAAAGAGAAGTGGAGCGGGGGCATCAGATTTGGATTCCCCGGCTAGGGTTTGGCTGGAGAAGAAGGACCCCACCCCCTCCTCTCTCTCTCTCTCTCGTCAGCTGGAGAAGAAGGACCCCGCCCCCTCCCTCTCTCTCTCTCGTCGGCTGGAGGAGCAGGATCCCGCCCCCTCCCTCTCTCTCTCTCTCTCTCTCTCTCTCTCTCTCGTAGGCTGGAGGAGCAGGACCCCGCCCCCTCCCCCTCTCTCTCTCTCGTCGGCAGGAGGAGCAGGACCCCGACCCCTCCCTCTCTCTCTCGTCGCCCTCCGCCTCAGTAAGGAGCACAACCCCCGCCTCTCTCTCTTTCTCCGTCCGCCTGGAGCAGCACCCCCGAGCCCCTCCATTTCTTCCAGTCTAGGCTGCCGCCTGGAGATTAGCCCGAGCCTCCACCTCTTTCAGTCAAGGCCGCCGCCGCAAGGAGGAGCGCAGCCCGGCTCCTCCTATTTTTTCTGTTCAGGGCGCCTCTAGCAAGTGTTGCCCGAGCTCTACTCCCCATCTCTCGTCGCCGGCCACTAGGGGCAGCCCGAGCTCGGCTCTCTCTCTCTCTCAGTTCTCTCTTCGCCGCCGCCGCCTAGGGTACAACAGGGCCGGTCGGGAGCTCCTCTTCCGGCGCCGCCTACAGCAAGGCCGGTCGGGAGCTCCTCTCCCAGCGCCGCCTACAGCAAGGCCGGTCGGGAGCTCCTCTCCCGGCGCTGCCTACAGCAAGGCCGGCCGGGAGCTCCTCTCCCGGCGCCGCCTACAGCAAGGTAAGCCAGGGGCTCCTCTACCGGCACCGTCGCCAAGCACGCGTCAAGGGTAACGATATTTCTACTTGGGCAGGTGAAGCTCTCAATTAACATATTTGCATGGAAGCCCCTCTCCACCAACGGGTGGGGGAAGGGAGCTCTCCGACGGGTTGACGTGTACGTCCCTAAAATTAACTGCATTAGCACCCGGAAGTGTGAGTACGGGTTTAGGCATGCTGTGTGAAGCCCATCCGGACGTGTGAGCTGGATTGGTGATGTTCTGGGGTTCCCGGAGAAGACTTCGAGGAAGTTGGATATTATCTCTTTGCAGGGAATGCGCACCATAGCCCCGAAAAAGGGGTGGGGGCAATATATTTGGTTCGCTCATGTTAGCCGACTGGTGTTTACCTGACCTCCACTCATCAAGACGTTGGCGTACAGGTGTTACAGTTCCAAGCGTGGAGTAGCAGGCTTAAGCCCAAGCTTGTGCTGGCCCACGAAGGCCTATTTTTCCTTATATTGCCGGCCTGCGTGCCGAAGTATGGAATTCATATTCCTGTGATATTTTTTAATATCTGTGATGCTCTGTGTATATGTAGCCTTCTTCTTCGTATTAGGCGGGCGGTGTTCTCGTGAACCGCTCTCCCCGTGGGAGCCCCGAGGTATAGTTACCGGGAAGCCCCTGATGGCCTGTTGTTATCCTTTTAGAATAGCGAACGTATGCTGTTAGTGGCCCAACTTGGGCAGCGTGTCGTGGAATTGCTCTGTGAGTTTGCGCTATCAGTAGGGCGGGTGATGAGCATTTTGTGTAGACCCAAGGAGACACATCTGGATAGGAGAGAGTTGGTCTTGAGACCCTCCTTAGATGTTCCGGTCGGCCGAGAGTGCCCTCCGAAGGTGTCTTAGCTCAGCCTTTGGCTTGGGAGGGGAAGAGTTTGTTAGTCTTCCGGGTATGCGGTGGGTCCTCCATGCTGAGACCTTGGGTCTGTCCCTTGTGTTCCTAATCTTGTACCTAGATCGTTCGCTTGAGGGTAGTAGGTGCGCGGTCACCCCTCTTTTGGGACCCCGAACTCCACAAAGGTCTTTTTTGGCTTCAACAAATGGGACATTAAGATCTGTGTCATAAGAGAAATGAGAAACTTAGCCAACATAGACCCCCATGCCCTACATAGAAAGCTGTTGTCTCATGAGTTACAACTCAATCTCAGAAAGTCTGAAGAAGAATCAGCCGGAGCACACAATAGTGAAAAGACTTTGGCTCTAAAGGCTGAGTCTTCCAGAAAAGTCAGAGAGAAGCTAACTCTCTTAGAAAAACTGGAAACTGCTTTTGAGTGTTCAGAATCATCCTCAACAGAAGGGGAACTAACTGAGGAGGAACTGTCACTCTTCTCTAGACAGTTCAAGAAGATGTTAAGGAGAAGAAAACAAGGCAGGTGGAAGGGTCAAGCTGGAGACTCTTCTCACAAAAAGATCAATCATCTAGAGAAACCCAGAAAGAAGAATTCTGGGGACAGGTATGGCTCTACTCAGAATAAATATATTAAAACTAATATAGTGTGTTATTATTGCAACAGAAAATGGCATGTCATAGCTGATTGCCCAGCAAAAAGAAAGGAGAAAAAGTCAGAGAACTTGAAGGATGGACAACACAAGAAGGCTGGCAAAAGTTTCTTAGCAAAAAGACAGTTGACACTGTCTGACAGCGAGTCTGGTTTGTCTGGATCAGAAGAGGAGGAGGCTTTCATGGGCCTGATGGCTATTGAGGAAACTCAACCAGGAGAAGAAGATCAGGATTGTTTAGATCCTGCTAAGGTAAAATCAATCTCTCATAGTTTAGACTCAGACTCTTTCTCTGCATTAGAAAATGAATCATGTTCACACTCTTCTAATAGTAAATAACATGATTCAGACATTGAAGCAGAGTTTAACTCCCTTATCAACAGATATAGAAAGTTACTAAAGGCCTTGATTGCAAGCAGACAGCTTGCTAAGGATTAGGCCAAAGAATTAGTGTCCTTGAGAGAAGTATCTTCTTAGTTAATAAGTGCCAACACAAAGTTGGACCTACAAAAACTGAAAGTTATAGAATTAACTAACAAGATAGATAGTCAGGCAGAGGTGATAATAGAACAGGTCAGACTGTCAAATACCTTGAAGTAAAGCTTGCTCAGGAAAGATAGCTCCTGACTCAATTCTCAAAACCTAAGTCATCTCTACCTATCATAGATATCTTTTCTGCACTATTTAGAAGTGGTGTAAGGTATGGTAAGAATAAGAAGTTTAATAAGAAGTCTGTACCCAAGGGTAAAACTCCAAGTGGTCCAGATAGACAAACAGTCAAGTATCTTCCTTTTAACAGATGCTTGAGATCATGTGTTCCTGGGCACATGATGTTTGTGTTCTCTACTAGTAAGGTCAATAAAGAGTCTTGCTAGAAGGATCAGATATCAAAAGGCAATATAGGCCAAGAACCACCATAAAAGGTGATCAATCCAAGAAGTCAAGGAATTCTTGGAGCTGATCTCAGTGTAGCTCAATCAAATCTGAAAGGTAAGGGTGTGAATTTTGCACCTCTACCTTGGAAATTAGATGAGAATTCTGTGTTACACAAGAGAACAACTTCAAATGTGCAACCAAAGAGAAGATATGACAGATTTGAGTGTTGGTGTTGTGGGAAGGTTGGACATTTTGCCCTAGATTGTTGGTATAATCCAACAGCTCCTTCATATAAATTTCAACCATCTTTATTTAGAAAGACTGTTGTGTTTCACACAACAAAACCTAACATGAACCAAGGCCCCAAAACTTGTTGGGTGCCTAAGGTGAACTAAATTTTTATTTACAGGTGGAGCCGAGTACCACTAATAGGCCAGTATGGTACTTAGATAGTGGGTGTTCCAGGCATATGACTGGATCAAGGAGTTTGCTAAGAGATTACACTCTAGTTAAGAATGGAGCAAAAATCATCTTTGGTGGGTCAGAGAAAGGACTCAACAAGGGATATGGTAATATTTCTAATGGCCTAGTTACCATCACTAAAGTTGCTTATGTGGAAGGATTGAACCACAATCTGATGAGCATAAGCCAACTTTATAATATAGGATATGAATTTGTTTTCCATAATGACAAGTGTTTGATAAGGAATTCAAGTGATCAAGAGATCATCTTTTTAGACACTAAGTGTGGGAACATTTATTTTCTAAATTTTCTTAGTATTAATGAACATTCACCTGTATGTCTTGTAGCTAGTGAGAAAGACACTTTGTGTGTACATTGGCATAAGAGGCTGGCTCACTTAAACTACAAAGCTATGAGTAAACTATTCTCTATAGATTTTGTTAGAAATAGTCAACAACTAATATGCTCCAAAGAAGGCTTATGTCTTGCATGTCAAAAATGCAAACAAACAAATGTCTCCTTCAAGAGCATTCAGTCCAAAGACACTGAGAGATGTCTGTACTTACTTCATATGGATCTATTTGGTTTTATGCAAGTTCTTAGTTTGGGTAGGAAGTCCTATACTTATGTGATTGTGGATGATCACTTCAGGTTTGCTTGGGTATTCTTCTTAAGGAGAAAGTCTGAAACACTAGACATCCTTGCTGACGTTGTCAAACAAATTCAGAATGAGATGGGATATTCTGTGGTCAATCTTAGAAGTGTCCATGGTATAGAATTTCAATCTGAATGTATGACAAATTTTTGTAAGAAACTAGGAATCTTTCAGGAGTTCTCCTCTCCAAGAACACCACAGCAAAATGGAATTGCTGAGAGGAAAAATAGAACTCTTATTGAGGCAATCAGAACAATGCTGAGTGATTCATCTCTCCCAGAATATTTCTGGGTTGAGGCTGTAACATCCCTCAAACAACTAGACCCCTAGGAGTAGTTTTGTCATGACTGTGTCATGACAAAACCTTAAGAAGCTCAAAGGACCAAGTGAACAAGGGCCAAGGTGAAAATCACCTTGGTCTGCCTATAGCACAGCCCACCACCAGACTTAGGGTTTGACCTTAGGGGTTCAACTTGAATTCATGACCCCACCACAATACCCTAAATCCCCTTGGGTGGTCCATAGGGTCACTAAGGACCCAATGGGGACAGTCGAAGTGGCCCAGTTGGCCTAAGTCCACCCTAACCCTAAACGTGTCAAACTGGCCTACTTGGGGTCAGTTGACCCTTCCTTAGCCAAGTGGACCCCACACATGCTTCCCTAGCCCTAAATTGAGGTCAATGGGTCACCAAGAATCCATTGGGGTTAACCCAAGAGGCTAAGTTGACCCAAGTCAACCTTAACCCTAAAAAGGTTAAGGTGCCCTAACTAAGGGCAATTATCCTCTAACATGCCCAATTGACCATACCTAGACCTCCCCAAGCCCTAAGGGAGGCCAATGGATCACCAAGGACCCATTGGGGTCAACCCAAGAGTCTAGGTTGACCAAAGTCAACCCTAACCCTAATTTGGTCAAAGTACCCTTCCTAAGGGTCAGGTGACCTCCAAAATGCCAAGTTAACCCTACCCAACCCTACCTAGATCCTAGGGAAGGACAATGGGTCACCAAGGACTCATTGAGGGTCCACCCAAAAGGTCATTTTGACCAAGGTCAACCCTATGCTAGTGTTAGGTCAAACTTAGCTCAAATGGGCTAACCCAAGCTCGAGCCCTTTCCATTTGGGCTAACCTCATCTTAAATTTTTATATTATAAGTTAATGGGCTGCCATTAGGCTAGAGAGATGATCAAATTCAGCCTTGATGACAAGGAGAGAGAAAACTCCATTTTTACCCTTTAATGGAGGAGAGAGAAAGTGGTTTAAAAGGGCCATTCATGGCAAAGGGAGACCAAGGGCCTCTCCAATTGACGGATACATTCTCCCTCATCAGTTTTGAGGAGTTGAATAATCATAGCCAGCCACCAAAGTGGCTGAATTTAATTTCTCTGATAAGGAAGAGAGAGAAAGAGGGGAGAGAAAGCCATTAATGGCTATAGGAGATCAGGAGCCCCTCCCATCACCTCCATTTGCTGGATTCATCTTCCATGGATAATTAAGAGGAGACCAACAACCATAATCAGCCCTAAATGGCCGAGTTCAGTAAACCCATGGGTGGCCGAAATTTTCACCTTCAAGGCCAATAATTGTCATTGGTGCTACACCCTTCCTCTCCCCCCATTTAACCCTCTTAAAAGCATCCCTGGACTCAGAGGAGGAGTTTCCACAATCCCACTGAAGGAGCCAAGTCAGTTGGTAGTGTAGTTCTAATGCACCAATCACCTCCACCACCGGCCATGGCGCACCACCACCAAACCCGTCGGCAAGCACGATTGCAGGTCCTCCTCTACTCCTCTCTTCATAGGCTAGATTTTTAAATCTTTTAGGAGAGAAATCGGGCTCAATTGAGCCCGATCGGGTGAGAGAAATATCAGAAATTTCATGGTTTTTCTACCATGCGGGTTCGCCGGAAACCGCTCCTCCGGCGGCCGTGCCACCGCCTGGCGATAGCCCCGACCTCAACGAAGGTGGTGGCGGTGGTGGCCGACCAGGGAGGTGGCCAGGTGGCCGGGAAATAGGGCTGGAAGATGCTACAGGTCAGGTGAATCCTGGCTGTTGGCTGGAGGAAGAAGAAGACTAGGGATCGTCCGATCGTGCTTCAAGATTTGTGCTAGTGATAATTTATTAATTCCTTTTATTTCATTTTCGGTCCTGTTTACTGGGCTGTCGTAATTTAAATTTTAAAAATACCTAGGGCCCCCTACAGAAAAAATGGCCATCATGAAAATTGTAGCCCTTGGAGTATAGTTTAATTTAAAATTTATTGCAACCAATTTGGGTAAGTGGTTTGACCACAACACTCATTTTAGTGAGATCTATACCCAGCTAGTCAAAGATTTAAATGTGTGCCCCCACTTCACCACATGTCCAAATGGTCTAAAATTTGGACATGGAGTCAATTTTCCTATACCTAGGACATGCCCAAAAATGGGAATTTTTGGAGATACTTTTTCTATAGTTTTTAAAATTATTTAATAATCCTAGGGTAATTTAATTATGGGACCTAATTACCTCCAAACCCTCCCAATTTTGGTGAGTGGTCCTTGGGATCATCATACGACTCTGTATAAATTTTTATCCTGTTTGGAGATGATTTGGGTTGGTGATGACTACTTTTAGTCATCATTTTTGGGGGTAGTTTAGTATGCAAAATGCATAAGTTTATTTATATTTTATGCTTGTTATGTTTTTATTTCATGTCTTAATGTCTTTTTTAGAATATATTAATTCCTAGTTTAATTATGTGTTTTATGCTTTTTTTATGTTTAATTTTATGTTCTATGTCTAGTTGTGTTTTGTCATGAAATATAACTATTATTATATTATTATGGTTAGGTTTTTATTATGTTATAAAATATATGTTATGTTATGTTATAAAAAATATCTAACATTTTGTTTATTTGATTTGTTTTATTTGTAGGTTCAAGGCCTTTGTTGCGGTCCAAGTGCAGCCCACCATGCAAGACAACCCGAGCCCTTCCATTTGGTGCTACCCGAGCCTATGATGCAGCCCACAAATAATATTTCAGCCCACAAATAATATTTCAGCCCACATAATGAAGCTCAACATGCATGGACGGCTCCTTCTCTCCCCATTCATGCATGTAGCCTCTCCCCTCTCTCTCCCCTTTATTATTTTCTCTTCTCATTATTCCTCATGCATCTCACATTCACATTCTCTTCCATCCCCCCCTCTTTATTTATTTTGTTCTTTTTATTTTCCTAAATGAAAATGCATGCATGTAGCCTCTTCCCTCTCTCCCCCATTAATGACATTCATGCACCTCCTCATACATGCATGGCCGGCCACATCCTTCTCCATTTCATTTCCACCACTTTCTAGAATCTTCCTCCTCTCCTATAAAAGAAACCAATGTCTCATGCTTTGAGGAGGAGGATTTTAGAGAGCAAGTGAGATAGCTAGTTCATGAGAGTTTTTTTTTCCTTGTTGTAGTTTTTATTGTCATTTCCTTTTTGTAGTAGAATAGCATTGTCCTATTTTCATTTTTGTGTATTTCCTTTTCTTAAGCAATGCAAATGACTTCTCTTTCTTCTATTTTGTTTTCTTCCTCTATTATGCTTAGCTAATAATATTTTGCGCCCGATCGCGATGAGCTTTGCGACAAAATAATGCATCTTTAATTTTATGTTTGCATTTGTATTTTTCCTATTTTGATCCTTCTTTGATTTTTATCGTGTCGACTCCGTATTCCGGTATACGGTAGTAGGCAATTGATCTCATTTCATAGAAGTCGAGAGACTCATTGATTTGAAAGATCACTCAAAGAAGGAAGGAGTTGAACGCAACCCTAGAGATAGGATGACGTAAATCCTCCGGATTGGAGTCAAATCCAATAGTGCGGGTCACTTCGGTAATGCAACTTTAGGCTCTTTTGACTTGTAAAGAGATTTCGGTCAAAACGCCTATAAGTTAGGGGATTTAATGCTCTAGCGAGATTACTTCCTAATATCGGATCCGTCATGGTCTTAATAGTATTACAAATGTTAAACTAATTTATTTCGTTATTTTATTTCAAAGTGAATCGTCGATCGGGCACTCTTTCGCAATATTTTTATTTCTCTTTTAATTAAGCTTAGTTCATTTTAATTTTCAAACCCATCAATCGTTCGGTAGGATAATAGAATCGTTGTGAGTAATAGTATTTGCCTGCCCCGAGTTTTTATACGACCTTGATATATTTTTATCACTATACTATAAAACGATAGGTGCACTTGCCTATTCGGATTGTAGTCAGTGAGACGATTTTTAGTCCATCAAGTTTTTGGCGCCGTTGCCGGAGACTATTTTGGTAATATTACGAAAGCATCGAGTTTATTACTTCTACTAAAATTTTTTTAAAAAAAACAAAAACATTTTTTTTAACAAAAAAAAAATATCAAAAAAAAATTTTAAGTTTTCTTTTTCTTTTTGATAACAGTTTTTTTATGGAATCATCTTCTTTTGGCGCTTTTTGTAATTTTTGCGGGTCGCCCAACCACTTTTATTCTGAATGTCTTTCGGGAACCGCTCCCTCTTTTGATTTTAATTTTTCTGGAGCAGGTCAAAGTGGCCAATTTGACTCTTACTCCAATTTTTATCCTACTTGGGAGATGGGGAACCCGTCTTATTTTTCTTATGATTTTGCCCTGCAAAGCATCGTGCTTCTAAATTTTACTTCAATCGATAATGCATATTTTGAATTGCAAACTTCTCTTGATAATATTAATTCGCATTTGAAGACCATTCTCGATTATTTTTCTAGTGAGGCCGCTTCATTTTCTTCGTCTTCTTCTCCGTCTCCTCCAATTTCATCGTGTAATGAGTCATCGGATATCTCGGCTTGTCTTTTTCCTCTCGAGGGGGATAATTATTCGGATATTCCGGATTGTTTCCTTCCTCCTTTGGATGACACCCCTATGGATACTCCGGCATGCTTCTTACCTTTTGAGGATGACAAGACGTCTCATCATTCTCTTTCTTTTTCTGAAGACGTGTGTGATTCCTTTTCGCTTCAAACTTTAACTGTTCCAACTTTTTTTAGCGAGTCTTCTTCTTCTTCTTCTTCTTTTATTTTAGATAAATTTTCTTCTTCTTTAGTCCTCTCTACCCCTTCTTCTCCCGAAATTTCACAAGTCTCTCCTTCTCCTTGTGAAATTTCTGTTGATGAAATTTCTTTTTCTACCTCTTTTATTCTCTTTCTATTTCTTCTTCTTTTTTTTCTTCTTCTTTTGACGACCCCTTCTTTCCCATTTTACATACGGCGGAGTTCTTCTATAACTCCGTCCGTTCATTTTCCGGGCGTCATTCCATTGAAGATTCCACCCCATGCCGGTGCGATTCTTCAATTTTTCTCTTTTTTGATGTACTCTCCTAAGCGCATATTAGGGAGTTACCTCTTCACTTTAGTTTTTATTTTCCATTTAGCTAACAAATAACGTCGAGCTCAGACGACGTTAAACAAAGAGCGCTCTTGGGAGGCACCCCTTGTTTATCCTTTTTGTTATTTTGTTTTTTTTCTTGTGTTTTGCAGGAATAAAACCTCCGGCGGTTCGTTTGGCTCCATCATTTTGTTTTATCTTCCTTAGGCCTGAGCCGGTGTCCAGCTTAAGCATGGGGGAACGAAATAAGCATTCGGCCTTACGAATCCGGGGAAGTCATTTTCTTTTTAAGTATTTACTTTATTGCACCCCCTCCCTTTTCTTCTTCCTTTTTCTTTCTTGTTTTTTTCATTGAGGACAATGCAAAATCCAAGCATGGGGGAGGGCTTCGCTCTTTTTCCTTTTCTTTTCTTTTTAATTTCTCCTTTTTTTTAAAAAAACAACTTTTCTTTTTTATGTTTTTCAAAAAAAAATGTTTGTTTTTAAGTAATTTAGCTTTATCAAAAATAAAAAAAAACTAGAAAAAAAAACCCACAAAAATCAAAAAATCAAAATCCAAAAAATATAATAAACCTCTCCCTTAGTCTTTTTGTTGTTTTCAGAAATTTTGTTTGAGTTTGTTTATACGCATTTTTACTATTTTTGATTTGCTAATCTTTTGTTTCATCATGTTTAGTTAAATCTAATATTTAGTGATTTTCGTTTAGAGAATTATCTTATGCTTTTAATTTTCTTAGAGTAATTTATTTAGCACTTTTTCTCTTTTATTTTAAATAGTTTCAATTTTGTAGTAATTTTGCTTAACAATTTTGGATTCCAATTATTATTACCTCATGCTTTTAGATTCTTAGGAAATCTCAATCTACTAGTAGTTGCTCTCTAGTATTTTTGTTTATTTTCTAAAATTTTGTTTAACTCCTTCCTTTTTCTTTTTATTGTTAGATCATATGTCATGGGAATAAGGAGATGTTAGTTTCTTATTCTCTGGTAAACATATGCAACCCAGATGAAGAGAGGAATTAAAAGTTCATATATGTCGTGGGAAGTGATAGGATGTTAGTCTATCATTTTCTGGTATTACATATATATTTAAAAGTTCATATATGTCGTGGGAAGTGATAGGATGTTAGTCTATCATTTTCTGGTATTACATATATATTTAAAAAAAATTGGTGGGGTGTGAAAAAAAATAATGATGATCACCTCCAATCAAAGACCTCTTCATGTTGATTTTCCTCCCCAAACCTCTTAGCCAATATTATTGTCTTAGATTTTAAATTAAAATATTGGGAGAGCATAACTAGTAGGTTGCATTCTTCCTTAAGTTTCTTTTAAGTTATGGTTTTTATAATTTTAATCAAATCTTGTTTGCAATTTACTCAATTTTGAGTGCTAGTTAATTTATTAGAGAATTTTTGGCTAAATATTTCTCTCTTTTCACTTTAATTCCATAATTTAGGACTTAATTAGTAAATCCCTAAAGTTTATTTTTGACTTGACTTTGGTGTAAATAAATTTTTAGTTTAATTGAAAACTTTATAAATGCCTTATAAATATTTCTCATACTTTTGCTCTGGAATAGCAAAAGCCCAAGCATGGGGGTATTTGATGACTACTTTTAGTCATCATTTTTGGGGGTAGTTTAGTATGCAAAATGCATAAGTTTATTTATATTTTATGCTTGTTATGTTTTTATTTCATGTCTTAATGTCTTTTTTAGAATATATTAATTCCTAGTTTAATTATGTGTTTTATGCTTTTTTATGTTTATTTTTATGTTCTATGTCTAGTTGTGTTTTGTCATGAAATATAACTATTATTATATTATTATGGTTAGTTTTTTATTATGTTATAAAATATATGTTATGTTATGTTATAAAAAATATCTAACATTTTGTTTATTTGTTTTGTTTTATTTGTAGGTTCAAGGCCTTTGTTGCGGTCCAAGTGCAGCCCACCATGCAAGACAACCCGAGCCCTTCCATTTGGTGCTACCCGAGCCTATGATGCAGCCCACAAATAATATTTCAGCCCACAAATAATATTTCAGCCCACATAATGAAGCCCAACATGCATGGACGGCTCCTTCTCTCCCCATTCATGCATGTAGCCTCTCCCCTCTCTCTCCCCTTTATTATTTTCTCTTCTCTTTATTCCTCATGCATCTCCCCACTCACTCCTTCTCTCTTATTTATTTCTCATTCACCCCTCTTTCCCTTTCTCTCATTCTCATTTAAACCCATCCATCCCCCCTCTTTTATTTATTTTGTTCTTTTTATTTTCCTAAATGAAAATGCATGCATGTAGCCTCTTCCCTCTCTCCCCCATTAATGACATTCATGCACCTCCTCATACATGCATGGCCGGCCACATCCTTCTCCCATTTCATTTCCACCACTTTCTAGAATCTTCCTCCTCTCCTATAAAAGAAACCAATGTCTCATGCTTTGAGGAGGAGGATTTTAGAGAGCAAGTGAGATAGCTAGTTCATGAGAGTTTTTTTTCCTTGTTGTAGTTTTTATTGTCATTTCCTTTTTGTAGTAGAATAGCATTGTCCTATTTTCATTTTTGTGTATTTCCTTTTCTTAAGCAATGCAAATGACTTCTCTTTCTTCTATTTTGTTTTCTTCCTCTATTATGCTTAGCTAATAATATTTTGCGCCCGATCGCGATGAGCTTTGCGACAAAATAACGCATCTTTAATTTTATGTTTGCATTTGTATTTTTCCTATTTTGATCCTTCTTTGATTTTTATTATGTCTACTCCGTATTCCGGTATACGGTAGTAGGCAATTGATTTCATTTCATAGAAGTCGAGAGACTCATTGATTTGAAAGATCACTCAAAGAAGGAAGGAGTTGAACGCAACCCTAGAGATAGGATGACGTAAATCCTCCGGATTGGAGTCAAATCCAATAGTGCGGGTCACTTCGGTAATGCAACTTTAGGCTCTTTTGACTTGTAAAGAGATTTCGGTCAAAACGTCTATAAGTTAGGGGATTTAATGCTCTAGCGAGATTACTTCCTAATATCGGATCCGTCACGGTCTTAATAGTATTACAAATGTTAAACTAATTTATTTCGTTATTTTATTTCAAAGTGAATCGTCGATCGAGCACTCTTTCGCAATATTTTTATTTCTCTTTTAATTAAGCTTAGTTCATTTTAATTTTCAAACCCATCAATCGTTCGGTAGGATAATAGAATCGTTGTGAGTAATAGTATTTGCCTGCCCCGAGTTTTTATACGACCTTGATATATTTTTATCACTATACTATAAAACGATAGGTGCACTTGCCTATTCGGATTGTAGTCCGTGAGACGATTTTTAGTCCATCAAGTTTTTGGCGCCGTTGCCGGGGACTATTTTGGTAATATTACGAAAGCATCGAGTTTATTACTTCTACTAAAATTTTTTTAAAAAAAACAAAAACATTTTTTTTAACAAAAAAAAATATCAAAAAAAAATTTTAAGTTTTCTTTTTCTTTTTGATAACAGTTTTTTTATGTAATCATCTTCTTTTGGCGCTTTTTGTAATTTTTGTGGGTCGCCCAACCACTTTTATTCTGAATGTCTTTCGGGAACCCCTCCCTCTTTTGATTTCAATTTTTCTGGAGCAGGTCAAAGTGGCCAATTTGACTCTTACTCCAATTTTTATCCTACTTGGGAGATGGGGAACCCGTCTTATTTTTCTTATGATTTTGCCCTGCAAAGCGTCATGCTTCTAAATTTTACTTCAATCGATAATGCATATTTTGAATTGCAAACTTCTCTTGATAATATTAATTCACATTTGAAGACCATTCTCGATTATTTTTCTAGTGAGGCCGCTTCATTTTCTTCGTCTTCTTCTCCGTCTCCTCCAATTTCATCGTGTAATGAGTCACCGGATATCTCGGCTTGTCTTTTTCCTCTCGAGGGGGATAATTATTCAGATATTCATGATTGTTTCCTTCCTCCTTTGGATGACACCCCTATGGATACTCCGGCATGCTTCTTACCTTTTGAGGATGACAAGACGTCTCATCATTCTCTTTCTTTTTTTGAAGACGTGTGTGATTCCTTTTCGCTTCAAACTTTAACTGTTCCAACTTTTTTTAGCGAGTCTTCTTCTTCTTCTTCTTCTTTTATTTTATATAAATTTTCTTCTTCTTTAGTCCTCTCTACCCCTTCTTCTCCCGAAATTTCACAAGTCTCTCCTTCTCCTTGTGAAATTTCCGTTGATGAAATTTCTTTTTCTACCTCTTTTATTCCTCTTTCTATTTCTTCTTCTTTTTTGTCTTCTTCTTTTGACGACCCCTTCTTTCCCATTTTACATACGGCGTAGTTCTTCTATAACTCCGTCCGTTCATTTCTGGGCGTCATTCCATTGAAGATTCCACCCCATGCCGGTGCGATTCTTTAATTTTTCTCTTTTTTGATGTACTCTCCTAAGCGCATACTTAGGGAGTTACCTCTTCACTTTAGTTTTTATTTTCCATTTAGCTAACCAATAACGTCGAGCTCAGACGACGTTAAACAAAGAGCGCTCTTGGGAGGCACCCCTTGTTTATCCTTTTTGTTATTTTGTTTTTTTGTGTGTGTTTTGCAGGAATAAAACCTCCGGCGGTTCGTTTGGCTCCATCATTTTGTTTTATCTTCCTTAGGCCTGAGCCGGTGTCCAGCTTAAGCATGGGGGAACGAAATAAGCATTCGGCCTTACGAATCCGGGGAAGTCATTTCTTTTTAAGTATTTACTTTATTGCACCCCCTCCCTTTTCTTCTTCCTTTTTCTTTCTTGTTTTTTTCATTGAGGACAATGCAAAATCCAAGCATGGGGGCGGGCTTCGCTCTTTTTCCTTTTCTTTTCTTTTTAATTTCTCCTTTTTAAAAAAAAACATCTTTTCTTTTTTATGTTTTTCAAAAAAAAAATGTTTGTTTTTAAGTAATTTAGCTTTATCAAAAATAAAAAAAACTAGAAAAAAACCCACAAAAATCAAAAAATCAAAATCCAAAAAATATAATAAACCTCTCCCTTAGTCTTTTTGTTGTTTTCAGAAATTTTGTTTGAGTTTGTTTATACGCATTTTTACTATTTTTGATTTGCTAATCTTTTGTTTCATCATGTTTAGTTAAATCTAATATTTAGTGATTTCGTTTTGAGAATTATCTTATAGTTTTAATTTTCTTAGAGTAATTTATTTAGCACTTTTTCTCTTTTATTTTAAATAGTTTCAATTTTGTAG
Organism: Platanthera guangdongensis; assembly: GCA_039583875.1. Taxonomy (NCBI): domain Eukaryota; kingdom Viridiplantae; phylum Streptophyta; class Magnoliopsida; order Asparagales; family Orchidaceae; genus Platanthera; species Platanthera guangdongensis. Next base: position 18,888,331 of record CM077161.1, on the reverse strand, counting down.
TAATTTTGCTTAACAATTTTGGATTCCAATTATTATTACCTCATGCTTTTAGATTCTTAGGAAATCTCAATCTACTAGTAGTTGCTCTCTAGTATTTTTGTTTATTTTCTAAAATTTTGTTTAACTCCTTCCTTTTTCTTTTTATTGTTAGATCATATGTCATGGGAATAAGGAGATGTTAGTTTCTTATTCTCTGGTAAACATATGCAACCCAGATGAAGAGAGGAATTAAAAGTTCATATATGTCGTGGGAAGTGATAGGATGTTAGTCTATCATTTTCTGGTATTACATATATATTTAAAAGTTCATATATGTCGTGGGAAGTGATAGGATGTTAGTCTATCATTTTCTGGTATTATATATATATTTAAAAAAAAATTGGTGGGTGTGAAAAAAAAATGATGATCACCTCCAATCAAAGACCTCTTCATGTTGATTTTCCTCCCCAAACCTCTTAGCCAATATTATTGTCTTAGATTTTAAATTAAAATATTGGGAGAGCATAACTAGTAGGTTGCATTCTTCCTTAAGTTTCTTTTAAGTTATGGTTTTTATAATTTTAATCAAATCTTGTTTGCAATTTACTCAATTTTGAGTGCTAGTTAATTTATTAGAGAATTTTTGGCTAAATATTTCTCTCTTTTCACTTTAATTCCATAATTTAGGACTTAATTAGTAAATCCCTAAAGTTTATTTTTGACTTGACTTTGGTGTAAATAAATTTTTAGTTTAATTGAAAACTTTATAAATGTCTTATAAATATTTCTCATACTTTTGCTCTGGAATAGCAAAAGCCCAAGCATGGGGGTATTTGATGACTACTTTTAGTCATCATTTTTGGGGGTAGTTTAGTATGCAAAATGCATAAGTTTATTTATATTTTATGCTTGTTATGTTTTTATTTCATGTTTTAATGTCTTTTTTAGAATATATTAATTCCTAGTTTAATTATGTGTTTTATGCTTTTTTATGTTTATTTTTATGTTCTATGTCTAGTTGTGTTTTGTCATGAAATATAACTATTATTATATTATTATGGTTAGGTTTTTTATTATGTTATAAAATATATGTTATGTTATGTTATAAAAAATATCTAACATTTTGTTTATTTGTTTTGTTTTATTTGTAGGTTCAAGGCCTTTGTTGCGGTCCAAGTGCAGCCCACCATGCAAGACAACCCGAGCCCTTCCATTTGGTGCTACCCGAGCCTATGATGCAGCCCACAAATAATATTTCAGCCCACAAATAATATTTCAGCCCACATAATGAAGCCCAACATGCATGGACGGCTCCTTCTCTCCCCATTCATGCATGTAGCCTCTCCCCTCTCTTTCCCCTTTATTATTTTCTCTTCTCTTTATTCCTCATGCATCTCCCCACTCACTCCTTCTCTCTTATTTATTTCTCATTCACCCCTCTTTCCCTTTCTCTCATTCTCATTTAAACCCATCCATCCCCCCTCTTTTATTTATTTTGTTCTTTTTATTTTCCTAAATGAAAATGCATGCATGTAGCCTCTTCCGTCTCTCCCCCATTAATGACATTCATGCACCTCCTCATACATGCATGGCCGGCCACATCCTTCTCCCATTTCATTTCCACCACTTTCTAGAATCTTCCTCCTCTCCTATAAAAGAAACCAATGTCTCATGCTTTGAGGAGGAGGATTTTAGAGAGCAAGTGAGATAGCTAGTTCATGAGAGTTTTTTTTTCCTTGTTGTAGTTTTTATTGTCATTTCCTTTTTGTAGTAGAATAGCATTGTCCTATTTTCATTTTTGTGTATTTCCTTTTCTTAAGCAATGCAAATGACTTCTCTTTCTTCTATTTTGTTTTCTTCCTCTATTATGCTTAGCTAATAATATTTTGCGCCCGATCGCGATGAGCTTTGCGACAAAATAACGCATCTTTAATTTTATGTTTGCATTTGTATTTTTCCTATTTTGATCCTTCTTTGATTTTTATCGTGTCGACTCCGTATTCCGGTATACGGTAGTAGGCAATTGATCTCATTTCATAGAAGTCGAGATACTCATTGATTTGAAAGATCACTCAAAGAAGGAAGGAGTTGAACGCAACCCTAGAGATATGATGACGTAAATCCTCCGGATTGGAGTCCAATCCAATAGTGCGGGTCACTTTGGTAATGCAACTTTAGGCTCTTTTGACTTGTAAAGAGATTTCGGTCAAAACGTCTATAAGTTAGGGGATTTAATGCTCTAGCGAGATTACTTCCTAATATCGGATCTGTCACGGTCTTAATAGTATTACAAATGTTAAACTAATTTATTTCGTTATTTTATTTCAAAGTGAATCGTCGATCGAGCACTCTTTCGCAATATTTTTATTTCTCTTTTAATTAAGCTTAGTTCATTTTAATTTTCAAACCCATCAATCGTTCGGTAGGATAATAGAATCGTTGTGAGTAATAGTATTTGCCTGCCCCGAGTTTTTATACGACCTTGATATATTTTTATCACTATACTATAAAACGATAGGTGCACTTGCCTATTCGGATTGTAGTCCGTGAGACGATTTTTAGTCCATCAGTTGGAAATAAGCAAACCCTAGCCTTTCCCTAAAAGAGCTATTTACGTCAAAGTGCCCCTTGTGGGTTTGAGTGGCCAAACCACCTCAACAGAGGTTGAAATTTTGGCTACTAGTTTGACATGACTTTTAACACCCTCATATGGATTATGGGATGGATTAGGGTGGATTTGCCCTTGGACCCTAGTTCTAACCCCGAGGTTGAACTTTGGGGGCTTGTGAAGTACATAGGGGGTTATGTTCTTGGATGGACTTGGGGATCCGTCCATGAGATCCTAGGGTGGTGAAATGCCCTAGGAAGGGATATGGTGGTACTTAGACACATGCACCCCACATAAACCACTTAATAAGTATTTATGACTTTAAACCCTAAAAATTATCTTATGGGTCAAATGACCTTGAATCTTGATGATATTTTGTATGGTTTATTTCATAGTATTATTAACCTCTGGTATTTATATTATGGTGTTTAGAGATCAGTAGATCATCATTGTAGTAGTAACTTCCATAATGCCCTTTTGATGTTAAAGATGAAAATATGATGTATAGGTGGTAGAATGGTTTGAAATTCTGTAATAGATAATCAAATTACATTAGGTTGTACTAGTAGTTTATTTGGAGTGGTTGAAGTTTTATTTGTAGTACCTCCTTTGTAAAGTAAATTAGTGCACCTTACCTGGATAAATAGGAAATAAATATCATAGCTTGCTGGAAAATTGTGATACTTAGTCAAGGAACATATTAGGGCATATAGAAGCATGAAAAAATTGTTAAATGTTGTTTAATTGAGATTTCATGGGTGTGTCTTCATAAAGTGCCTTATGATGGTTTTCTTTAGGATAATCTTTTACCTGGTTTGCTGACTTATGAATTTCATGAAACTTAGGAAGTGAAGTCTTATGATCATAATGTAGCTCTGCTAATTTTAGGGCAATTTTTGGACTAATATTTTTGGTACTTCCTTCAATACACCTATTTATATGAATTATTTTGAAATAAATATTTAGAGGTTAAATATTTTATGAAAATTTATGATATTTTGTATTCACAGATATCTTGTTATCCTACAGTGTTCATACTTTTTGAATGGACATACCCTAAGTAAATCTAGTACCTCATGTTCAAATCACCAATGGATTAATTTTGGGAAAACTTAATTAAATGCCAAATTTAATTAGAAAATCATGAATTTCTGGATTTGGACTAAATATATCATAGTAGACCCCCAGTAAATATTATAGGGCTTCTGGATGAAAAAATTTGGAGTGCCTCCTATCATGTACATCATATAACTTAGGATGGTCTTGTAACACCCTCATCCGTCACATGACAAATAACAAAAGGTCCAGCTGGAACCCGACGCCATATACCACAGACAGTCGGAAGGGTTACATAAGAATATTCAAACTATCCAATTAAGACTACTCGTCCTACACAGAGCATTCTAGCGGAAGCTTTTAAAGTTGAAAGAACCCCAAACTTAAATCCAATAAACATGAATGTCCACAACCAAAACCACTGGAATGAAACCCAAATACACTGAAATGGTACATGGCCTTATGGCCTTACAAATGTTCACTTAACAAAATAGTGTCTTACATACTTCGGCTCGCAGGCCGGCCACACATGACAAAAATAAAAAAAACAACTATTATATTTGGCCTTCAAGGTCCAGCACAGCAACATGGGCTCCAGCCCGCTATTTGGTACTCGGCTCCGCACGACCTGCAAGCATAATTCCACCGCACGGTGGCAAACAAAGCAACGATCAGCCAAAAGCCGACCAAATTATAATGACCCCGCCCCTTACTCGGGATGGCGGTGCTCTTTCCCTGCATAACATTAGCCCAGCTAAACAATAAAGTGTAATTATATATTTCGCCACAGGTGTAGGCTCGCACGGCCAAACACCCCGTGCACTCAGGGAACATTAACGGTGAATCCGGTCAATTTCGCGTCTTCACCACCATCCCAAAGATGGCAACCATGTGAGCATTTAGTCTTTCTGACAACCGTCTAAGGCTCCCAACTATGCCAACGACCAGTCCCCTTTTCGGGTCTCTCGCACTGAACCACATAGCCTAGATCTGATTCCACTTGCTCGTTGCTCACGCCGCCTAGTCAATTTAAGTCCTAGGCGCGGGCCAAGCTTCTCTCGGATCCCAAAATTTCCAAACAATCACATAACCCAGTTATGTTCAAGGCCGGTTCCCAGACCGCCAAATTAGCAGAACAACGATTCCGCTCAGTTTTTCGGGTGCGCCTTGGAGCTAACCTCCAAGGATCCCTGCTGCAATCTACGGCGTAGAAACCCGAAAAACCCAAAGCATAGAGTCTTCTCCAGCAAAACATATCAAATGCAACATCACTGATCCATACAATACACGTCCGGGTAGGCTTCACACACAATGCCTATGCTCGTACTTACGATTCCGGACTCTATATGCAACACAAGAGGGACTATTCACATCAACCCCAAGGAACACCACGCACTCACCGCACACTCGTGGGAGCGGGATTCCCTATGTAGAAAGAAAGAGCTTCACATGCTCAAGTAGAGAATCGTTACCCTTGTAGTCCGCTTTGGCGCCATGGAAAAACTACACGGATGGAAATCTTCGCAACAAACTTTCCTCCACGAATCCACTCTCATATCTCAAAATGGTGCTCCGATGCCACCCCCCCCCCCCCCCCCCGACGGCCGGAATCCCTTCCTTCTTCCTCCTCTTTCCAACCCCTTAAGAGAGAGAATGGTTGGAGAGAAATGAAGGATTAACTCCCCTATTCCCGGCCTTAACAGAGCAGGAAACCACCTGGGCCATTGGATCTCAATTAAAGAAAACAAACAGCTCAGATCTGCACAAACTTCCCCAGACCTGGGCCGAACACGGCCGTGCACACGACCGTATCCCAGGCCGTGTGCCTTGATCGAGGCACGATCGTCGAACGAAGAAAAGACACACGGGCAAAGACACGCCCGTGTCTCACCTGACACGCCCGTGTCGGGTCCTCGACACGCCCGTGACCGGGGGCGTGTCACGCATAACCGCCACGCCAACCGACACGACCCAACTGAACACGGGTACGGATACGGGTAGGCACACGCCCGTGTCAAATGACATTCTCGTGTCATGAATCTGTATTCCTGGCCGTGTCCTTCTCGGGATGAAAACGGCCAAAAATCATCAGCCAGACACGGCCTTGGACACGCCCGTGTCCTAGGCCGTGTACCCCAATACCGGCACCAAAAATCCCTTTTTATGCGACCGACTCAAATATGATTTTCGAGGCGTTACAAATCTCCCCCACTTGAAGAATTTCGTCCCGAAATTAAGTAAAAGTACACAAATCTAAATAATACCTGAGTGGAATAACTCGGGGTATTCCTCCAACATACCTTGTTCTCGCTCCCATGAAAGCTCCTCACGTCCACAATTATCCCAACGGACTTTAACCATTCGGACTTCCTTGTTGCGAAGTCGCTTGACTGCAACATCTTCAATACGTACTGGCTTGCCCCTTGTTATTAATTCATAATCAACCGGTACTTGATTGTCCGCAATGATCTGCGAAGGCTCTTGCACCGCCTTACACAACACCGACACGTGGAACACGTCATGTAGCCCACTCAATTCCGCCGACAGCTTCAATCTATATACCGCCTCGCCAACATGCTCCAGGATTTCAAATGGTCCAAGGTATTTCGGACTCAACTTCTTCAAGCGTCGAACCCGCGAGACACCCTTGAACGGCTTAATTTTTAAGTACACCCAGTCGCCAACATTGAACTCCACATTCCTATGCTTGGCGTTATAGTACTTTGACTGTCTATCCTGAGCGATCTTCAACCGTTCTTGAATTGTCCGTATCACTGAGGTGGCATCTTCCACTGCTTGACGTTTGTAAAGCTTCGACTCGCCCGTCTCCAACCAAGACAACGACGTGCGACACTTTCTCCCATATAAGGCCTCGAAAGGCGTCATTCCAATACTTGCCTGAAAGCTGTTGTTATACGCAAACTCCACCATTTACATGTGATTTTCCCACTGCTTTCCAAAATTTAGGACGCACATGGGAAGCATGTCCTCCATCGTCCGGTCGACCCTCTCGGTTTGGCCATCCGTCTGCGGATGAAAGGCTGTGCTGAACTTTAGCTTAGTACCCAACAGACTATGCACTAACCTCCAGTCATTCGATGTGAAGCGTCCATCTCGATAACTAACAATACTGCGGGGCACACCGTGCAATCGTACAATATTCTCCACATAGAGTTTGGATAACTTTTCCACCGGATCTTCCTTCCTGACCGGGATAAAGTGCGACACCTTTGTTAGCCTATCTACAACCACCCAAATGGCGTTGTTTCCCTTCTGTGACTTCGGCAAACCATGAAAAAAATTCATAGATATGTCATCGAATTTCCATTCTGGGATAGGTAGGGGCTTCAAGAAACCTCCAGGTTTTTGGCATTCCGCCTTCACCAATGCACATGTACGTCACTTGGCCACATAAAGTGTTACATCCTTCTTCAAACCCGGCCACCAGAATAATTTCTTCATGTCTCTATACATCTTCGTGCTTCCCGGGTGGATTGAGTACTTGGTATGATGAGCCTCATACATCAACTCCTCCCGAAGATTATCCGCACTAGGAACGCATAGGCGACCGTCCTTCTTTAGCAAACCATCTTCAACAGCAAACTAGGAATTTGACCCATCCAATGATTCATCCAAGATCTGCTTCATGTTATTATCCTGAACCAAAGCCCGTCGAACTCTATCCACTAGGTCACACTGCACCTCTATCCAAAACAGTTTCGCCTCGGCACTAGACTGCTTGTCGACGCAAGATATCTCCAAAGCCTCCAACTCATGGACCAATCTCTCATCATGTACCGATAACCAGTTGGCCTGCACCGGAGTCCTGCGACTCAACGCATCCGCCACTGCATTTCCCTTCCCAGGCACATAATGTACTTGAAGGTGTAGTCCCCCAAGAACTCCATCCACCTACGTTGCCTCATATTCAGATCCTTTTGGTCTAACAAGTACTTCAAGCTCTTATGATCAGTGTAAATATCGACCTTCACACCGTACAGGTAGTGCCTCCAAAGCTTTAGAGCAAATATCACGGTCGCTAACTCTAAGTCGTGGACCAGATAATTCCTCTCATGAACCTTCAGTTGTCGTGAACCATAGACTATCACTCTCCCTTACTGTAACAGAACACAGCCCAAACCATTACCCGAAGCATCACTATAGATCTCGAACCGCCTCTTCAACTCTTCAAAAGCTCGTTCGCACTCCGGAGACCACACAAACTTCTGATCCTTCCTAGTCAACGTCGTGAGTGGTAGCGCTATCCGCGAGAAGTTCTCTATGAAGCGCCTGTAGTAGCCAGCAAGCCCCAGAAAACTTCGGACCTCTGCCACTGTAGTCAAAGCAGGCCACTCTCGTATCGCCACTATCTTCGCCGGATCCACAGCTATCCCTTCTCCACTGACAACATGACCAAGGAACGCTATCGAGGATAATAAGAATTCACACTTGGAGAACTTAGCATACAACTGACTCCTCCTCAATGTCTCCAACACCATGTGTAGATGATTGTAATGGTCCTCTTCACACTGCGAGTACACCAGGATATCATCGATAAATACTATCACGAAACGATCCAGGTACTCTCTGAACATCCTATTCATCAGATCCATAAATACGGATGGCGCATTCGTCAACCCAAACGACATGACGTGAACTCGTAATGCCCAAACCGCGTACTGAATGTTGTCTTTGGGATGTCGCTCTCCCTTATCCTCAACTGGTAGTAACCGGACTTCAGATCTATCTTCGAATATACCGTTGACCCAACCAACTGATCAAATAGATCGTCAATCCTCGAAATCGGATACTTATTCTTTTCCATAAGCTTGTTGAATTCCCGGTAGTCGATACAAAGCCACAAGCTCCCATCTTTCTTCTTAACAAAGAGAACTGGTGCGCTCCAAGACGATGAAATTGGACGCACATAACCTTGCTCTAGCAACTCTTGCAGTTGCACCTTCAACTCTGCCATCTCTCTTGGCGCTATCCGATATGGAGAGCGCGACACCGGTTTGGCACCCAGTACCAGCTCAATGGTAAAATCAATCTCCCGCTGAGGAGGGGCTCCTGGGAGATCATTTGGGAACACATCGGGATACTCGGACACAACTGGTATACTGTCAAGACTTGGCTTAGGGGTCGAAGTCTGCACTAGAGTGACAAACAGCTCTGCCCCAGACCGAACTGCCTTGAACACCTGAAGGGCTGACATCAAAATCTTACCCGACCCCTTCATGCCCGCAAAAGTAGTCTCCCGATCGGTGTTCAGACCCAACTTAACTTCCTTACGGTTGCAATCAATGCATGCACCCTGCTCCGAGAGCCAATCCATACCGAATATTACGTCGAACTCCACTAACGGTAGAACCAACGCCTGCAAATCAAACTTCCGGTCTCCAATCCGAATCTTCACTACGCAGATCCTATCAGCGCGCATTGAGCACCCATTGGGCAGCAACACATCCAACTTGTCTTTTGCCATCGAGGACGGAACCCCGATGCACGATATGAATTTTTTGGACAAGAAGGAATACGATGCTCCCGTATCAAACAGGGCTCTCACCGGAAACTCAAAGATCAACATAAAGCCTAGCACCAACAAAAGTAAGCTAACAAATACGAAGGTAACAACTATAAAAGTTAAACCACTAAAATTTAACTCATACATGTCACCACGTCCGCTTGCTTTATGGCCTCTTGCATACCAAGGTTGTAGACTCTAGGCTAGGCTGGAGCATGATGGGACGCGGTTGACTCCAACGCCTTCCCTTTCTCCTCATAAGTCGCTCCAGACTTCCTCTCGGACTTTGAACGTCCGCTCCAACACTCACGAGCAAAGTGCCCCTTCTTCCCGCAGTTGTAGCAAGCTCCTGGGACTCGACTTGTAGTTGCCCCCGACGTATCAGCCGAAGGGGCTGAGTTCGAAGTCCTCTGCTTCTTGTTCCATCTGCGGAAACTTGACTTGTTATTTGGCACCTTGAACTCAGACTTCTTTTCTCCTGGGTCCTTCTTCTCTTGAACTTTCTTAACGACCTTCTCCAACGATCGGGCCGAATTGACCAAGGCTAGGAAGCCTTGCGCCTTAGGCCCAACAAGTAGTAATTGTAGGTCGCCGCATAGACCCTCATAAAACCGATTGGTCTTCCGTTCTTCTTCCATAAACGTAGCACCAGCATAACGACCCAACCGTGTGAACTCATGAAGATACTCGTCCACGTTTCTGACTCCCTGAGTCAGCCCAAGATACTTATTCTCCATCTCTAACTTCTGAGCAGATGGTACAAATCTGGCTAGGAACAACCTCGAAAATTCCTCCATAGGCACATCAGTAAGATGCCTACCCACTAAGAGATGAAACTCCAACTCATCCCACCACAGCCTCGCTTCACCCACCAAAAGGAAAGTCGCTATGGTGGTCTTCTGCCACTCCTCAGTTAACGTAGCTATCAGGACCCTCTTTATCGAAGAGAGTCAGTCCTCAGCTTGAGCTGGCATTCCAACCCTATCGAACCTCGGAGGATTAAAGCCCATTACATGCTTAAGCTGCTTATCCGTAGCTCTCCTCGGCTCTACCAGATCAACTGCTGCGCGCTCCACCACTCTCGGCTCTGCCGCCCTAACCGGTTCTTGCTCATTCGCAGGAGGTGCGCGATGCATTTGCCCTGCAACTGGGCATTTATCATTGCAAATACGGCTTCAGCCACCATCCTGATGGTTTCCGCTGAAGGAGGTATTATAGGCACGTCCCTTGGTGCACTACTTTTCGCTGATAGCGGACGCTCTGACTGACCAGCACCGCTCTTAGATGCCTATAATAGCAAAGACACACGATTAGACGACAAACAAATTCCTAAAAGAAATCATTGGAACACTCAGATTTCACAAAACAAGTGTATTTTTCATTCCTAAGTGGATATTCATGGGTTCTTTTTGATGTTATAATGATGACGCACACATGTGCTCACCACCCCTTAAAATAATTCGCCCACGAATTCATTTAAGTCTGATCGTAACCAGAAGTCTGATACCAAATTGTAACACCCCCATCCGTCACATGACATATAACAGAAGGTCCAGCTGGAACTCGACGCCATATACCACAGACAGTCGGAAGGGTTACATAAGAATATTCAAACTATCCAATTAAGACTACTCGTCCTACACAGAGCATTCTAGCGGAAGCTTTTAAAGTTGAAAGAACCCCAAACTTAAATCCAATAAACATGAATGTCCACAACCAAAACCACTGGAATGAAACTCAAATACACTGAAAGGGTACATGGCATTATGGCCTTACAAATGTTCACTTAACAAAATAGTGTCTTACATACTTCGGCTCGCAGGCCGGCCACACATGACAAAAATAAAAAAAATAACTATTCTATTTGGCCTTCAAGGGCCAGCACAGCAACATGGGCTCCAGCCCGCTATTTGGTACTCGGCTCCGCAGCACCTGCAAGCACAATTCCACCGCACGGTGGCAAACAAAGCAACGGTCAGCCAAAAGCCGACCAAATTATAACGAACTCGCCCCTTACTCAGGACGGAGGTGCTCTTTCCATGCATAACATTAGCCCAGTTAAATAATAAAGTGCAATTATATATTTCGCCACAGGTGTAGGCTCGCACGGCCAAACACCCCGTGCACTCAGGGCACATTAACGGTGAATCCGGTCAATTTCGCGTCTTCACCACCATCCCAAAGATGGCAACCATGTGAGCATTTAGCCTTTCTGACCACCGTCTAAGGCTCCCAACTATGCCAACAGCCAGTCCCCTTTTCGGGTCTCTCGCACCGAACCACATAGCCTAGGTCCGATTCCACTTGCCCGTTGCTCACGCCGCCTAGTCAATTTAAGTCCTACGCACGGGCCAAGCTTCTCTCGGATCCCAAAAATTCTAAACAATCACATAACCCAGTTATGTTCAAGGCCGGTTCCCAGACCGCCAAGTTAGCAGAACAATGATTCCGCTCAGTTTTCCGGGTGCGCCTTGGAGCTAACCTCCAAGGATCCCTGCTGCAATCTACCGCGTAGAAACCCGAAAAACCCAAAGCACGGAGTCTTCTCCGGCAAAACATATCAAATGCAACATCACCGATCCAGACAATACACGTCCGGGTAGGCTTCACACATAATTCTTATGCTCGTATTTACGATTCCGGCTCTATATGCAATACAAGGGGGACTATTCACATCAACCCAAGCAACACCACGCACTCACCGTACACTTGCGGGAGTGGGATTCCCTATGCAGAAAGAAAGAGCTTCACATGCTAAAGTAGAGAATCGTTACCCTTATAGTCCGCTTTGGCGCCATGGAAAAACTACACGGATGGAAATCTTCGCAACGAACTTTCCTCCACGGATCCGCTCTCAAATCTCAAAATGGTGCTCCGATGCCCCACCAACAGCCGGAATCCCTTCCTTCTTCCTCCTCTTTCCAACCCCTTAAGAGAGAGAATGGTTGGAGAGAAATGAAGGATTAACTCCCCTATTCTCGGCCTTAACAGAGCAGGAAACCACCTGGGCCATTGGATCTCAATTAAAGAAAACGAATGGCTCAGATCTGCATAAAATTCCCCAGACCTGGGCCGAACACGGCCTCGCACACGGCCATGTCCCAGGCCGTGTTCCTTGATCGAGGCACGATCGTCGAACGAAGAAAAGATACACGGGCAAAGACACGCCCGTGTCTCACCTAACACGCCCATGTCGGGTCCTCGACACGCCCGTGACCGAGGGCGTATCATGCATAACCACCACGCCAACCGACACGACCCAACTGAACACGGGTAGGCACACGCCCGTGTCAAATGACACGCCTGTGTCATGAAGCCGTGTTCCTGGCCGTGTCCTTCTCGGGATGAAAATGACCAAAAATCACCAGCCAGACACGGCCTTGGACACGCCCGTGTCCTAGGCCGTGTACCCCAATACCGGCACCAAAAATCCCTTTTTATGCGACCGACTCAAATATGATTTTCGGGGCGTTACAGGTCTGCATATAGTAAAAATGCAAAATGAACTCAGAGAGTTGGATATTAGGCTATTGGTTGAGGTCAGGTACTAAGGAGTTCATCATTGGGAATAATGTTGGGATAACTAGAGTTGGTGGTGCTCGAGTTCGACGAAAGATCGTCTTTCCCGCGGAGAGGAAGAGTCAAAACACACTTGAGTTAGATCCAGAGTAATACTAAAAAGGGATCGGGGATTAGGTATTAACCAATAATAGTAAGTGCTTTGGGAAAGGGAGCTTTGGGCTTCAGCCCATCATAGTTCTTAGTGCCCTCGAGAGCCCTTCACGGGGAATACCTTGGGCAGTCCTGGGCTAACCTAAACCGTAAGTAAAATTAATGTTTAACAGCAACTAATATAACTAGGATTTCACATTCACACACCCCGGTAGCTCGGGAGGTTGGTTGGGCTAGTTTGATTAGACATCTGAACGGTAGGTTCGGAAGGTAGATGTAACGGACGGGATAGTCCGGGGAGCCGGTGGCTCGGAAGGATTTGAATACATAAATAAGGTGGTGGGTCTTCGGTATTGGACGGTCGTTCACACCGATTTCAATACGTTAACTCGGCGGGTGTGGTTGACACTTAGCCAAAGAAAGTCTGGTGGATATGGCCAACACTAGTACATGGTGACTCTAGGTTGTGTCCTTCTAGAGGCGTATGTAAGGGCTAGGCCTGGTAGTGTGGATACCCACCTAGGAGTGGGGGGGCCGACCCACTGTCTCTGTTTGCCACTACGGAGGTTCCTGAGAGTGAAGCTAGCTACCTAAATGGGGGTAACTAAAGGTCTGTGTTTATAGAGTCGTGTGTGTGAGTTGCACTTGCATGAATCATGGCATAACATATCACTACACTCATAATTGCATACAACTAACACCCCAATGTATAAATCAGTATGAGACTTTTTATACGATGGGAGCCTTATAGAAGACCCCTTAACTTATAAGTTTGTATGGGCATTCATATAAGTTAATGTTACTTATTTCTTAGTATGTCTTTCTTACCTGTGTTGCTTTACTATACTTGTTCACCTTACTGCTTACTATTATAGAACTGCTAGCTTGTATCTTCCATCCTTAGCTGTATATACATTATAATTAACTACTAGAATAGTTCCACCGTCACCTGCTTTGCTTATTCTCCACCTTCATAGCTTCACTTTCCTCCTCCACGCTCGGTGCCTAGGATCCATGGGGGAGGGGTAGGGGATGATAGGACTTAGTCTTTTGACTAACGATTTTCGGACCACAACATTCCAGGGACTCCGGATGGGAGATAGGGAGCAGTAGCAGGGGACACAACACCAACGGAGTACGGTGCTCATGGAGGTGGGCCAGTCTAGCATAAGAGCACCAGCTACTGGTTCCGTGAGTGATTAGTTTACTTAGCTTCCGTGAGTGGTTGTAGTGAGGATTTGATGTACCGGGCTTGAGCCCGTTTATGTTTCTTTGTACTGTTTTATTTCAGTACTTTTATTATATATGGACTTTATGTGATTTCCTTTACATATATTACATGTGACTATGGACTTAGTTTTATCCATACTAGGTGTATACTTCTCTTTATCTTTGGTGATCGTAAAGGCCGGCAGGATCAGCATTTTGTAGTGGCGACCTTCCCAAGTGTCGGTGTCACCGCAAAATGGTGGTTCTAGGCATAAGACCCTGGTGGTTTTAAAATAAAAAAATGGGGTCTTACAGTGGCTGTAAACACAACATGTTATGTTCAAAATAGAGCTTTGATCAACAAGTTTCACAGTAAGACTCCCTATGGACTAATGAAAGGCAGAAAATGAAATCTGTCCTACTTTAAAATTTTTGGTAGTAAGTACTATGTTTTGGACAATGGAAAAACTTATCTAACCAAGTTCTTAGAGAAATCTTATGAAGGAATCTTTGTAGGGTATAGTCTTCATAGCAAAGCATAGAGGATCTACAACTTGAAGCATCAAGTTGTAGAAGAATCTATTAATGTAGTGTTTGATGAATCATCTGTTTTATGTAATAAGATCACTAACAGCTCTAGTCTAGGTATTATAAACTCTAGAATGGAAAAGCTAATAATGAATGACTCACCTAACATAGAGTTAGACATTAGAGACAATATAAATATTTCTATAGTAGATACTGCAACTGCTCAGGGGGAGGAAAAGAATCACCTTAATCCTCTAGTAGTACTAGGTGATGATAGATACCTTCTAGTAGCAGTTAGACAACTTAGAGATCATCCTATAGATTAAATAATAGGTGATGCCAGATTAGGTGTGACTACTAGAAGTAGACATCACAATGAGGTTCTATACTCTAGTTTTCTCTCTCAGGTAGAACCTAAAAGTTTGAAGAAGCCTATTTAGATCCCAACTGGATTTTGGCTATGCAAGAAGAGTTAAATCAATTTGAGAGATGTAAAGTTTGGTGTCTAGTTCCTAGACCTAGTGATCACAATATTATAGGTATTAAGTGGATTTATAGAAATAAATTAGATGAATATGGGTTTATAGTTAAGAATAAAGCAAGATTAGTGGCTAAAGGATATAAGCAAGAGAAGGATTAGATTATGACCAAACCTTTGCATCTATAGCCAGGCTAGAAGCCATAAGATTGTTTTTAGCCCATACAGCATTCAAAGGATACAAGGTCTACCAAATGTATGTAAAGTCAGCATTCCTAAATGGTACACTAAAGGAGGAAGTCTATATAGAGCAGCCAGCTGGTTTTGTTGACCCTAAACACAAAAACTATGTTTTCAGATTGCACAAGGCTTTGTATGGGTTAAAATAGGCACCTAGAGCCTGGTATAAGACCCCATCTACCTTTCTTATAGAGAACAAATTCTCTAGAGGAAAGATAGACAAGACACTATTTCTTAGGAACATCAAAGGTTCAAGCATCTTAGTCCAGATTTATGTAGATGACATAATCTTTGGGTCTACAAATGAGAAGCTGTGTAGTAAATTTACAAGGTTTATGCAAGGCAAGTGGAAATGAGTAACATGGGTGAGCTAAAGCTCTTCTTGGGATTCCAAGTTAGACAATCTGAGGATGGAATATCCATCTTACAATCTAAGTTCACTAAGGAATTGATTAAGAGATATGGTATGAAGAATTCCTCCACCATGAGAACTCGAATGGGTTCTACAGTGTCACTACATAAGGATGAATATGGAAAACCAGTTGATGAAATCTTGTATAGAGGCATCATTGGATCACTCCTGTATTTAACTACTAGTAGGCTAGATATTATGTTCTCAACATGTGTCTGTGCTAGGTACCAAGCATGCCCCAAAGAGTCTTATTATACTGTTATTAAGAGAATACTAAAACATCTAAAGGGCACACCCAATCTTGGGCATTGGTATCTTAGGTATAGTGATTTAGAACTTACTGGGTACACAGATGCAGATTTTACAAGGTGTAAAGAAGACAGAAAAAGTACTTCTGGAACTTGCCAGTTTCTAGGGAAAAGACTTATCAGTTGGAGTAGCAAGAAGCAAACAAGTGTTGCTATCTCTACAACAGAATCTGAGTACATATCTGTTGGGAGTTGTTGTGCACAGGTACTGTGGATTCAACATAACCTACTGGACTACAGTATAAAATTAAGTAAATCTATTATATTTTGTGATTCAACTAGTGCAATTTCTATTGCTAATAATCTTATTTCTCACAGTAGAACTAAACATATAGAGATTAGATATCACTTTCTCAGAGAGAATGTTGAAAAAGAAAATATAAGCTTACAGTATACTCTAATAGAAAGACAAGTAACTGACATTTTTATAAAACCTCTAGAAGAAAGTAAGTTCAATCATTTTAAATTTGAACTAGACATGTTGAATATTGAATAAATACTTCCAATTAATTGTAATAAAAGTTGATACAATTCTTAAAAAAGGATGACAAATTAGGTATACAATTTTTTTTAAAAAGGGAAAACTTTAATTAGTCAAGAAATACTATTCAGAACACTAAATTTGTTTAAGTCAAAAGAATGTGTCGAGACACCAGGGTGTGTGTCGACACTATTAAAAAAGGTGTGTCGAGACACAAGACTGTGTGTCGACACTGATTAGTGGATATGTGTCGAGACATTAAAATTTAATGTCGAGACCTTAAGGTCTGTGTCGAGAAACGAAACCCTTGTGTCAAATTAAGTCGACACATCACGACAGATTAGGTCTTCTTTGTTGACACCAGATATTTCCAAATAATGAGAAAATCACTAAATGCAGCGCACCTTTTCACCTTCAAAAGACTGATACTATAAATAGGAGGTATTAGGTTTAGTCGACTTCATTCACCAGAAATCTTGAGTCACTGATCACTGAGTGTCGAGACCTAAAAATCCATAGTCGACACCTCACAGACTCAAATTCTTTCAACAATAATGGCACCAAAGATGGACGATAACATCAACGAGGGACACAAGCTGGTGCGCAACGCATTCAACTCCGCTTCAGATGATATAAAGAAGGTAATTGACTTAGTAAATTAGGATGGACTAGAATATCTTCTTTCAGAACCAACAAAGATTTGGAAGAAAGAGGTATCTGAATTTTATTCTAATGCCTCATTAAATCCTAAGTCAGACAAAATCAAATCCTGTGTTAATGGAGCAAGGATAAAGGTAACAACCAAAAGACTAGCTAAAGTCTTTCAGATTCCAAGAATACCACAGGATGATGAACTAGATTCAACCAAGACAGCTGAGGCACTAGTTTGGTGTGGATTAGCTCCAACCACTAGTTTTGGAAATTCTTTAAACAAAAAAGGAATGAATTCCCAAGGAAAATTCATATATGAAATAGTAGGAAAACTGCTCCTCTGCAAGACTGGAGCACATGACAGTATTTCTAAAGTGATGTTTAACTTGATGATAAGAATTATCTTCAAGATCACCACTGACTGGAATAGAGTGGTGTTTGATAGGATTGTGGAAGGAATTCAGAAGCCCAATATGGGCAGAATTATTAGTTTATATCTGGTAAAGGTCCTCCCAGATAATATCAATCAAAAAACTAGAACTAAAATAAATCATATGAGGAGAATGGACCTGAGTATCCTGTCTAGATGGTACAGAGTCTTGACTAAAGAGACATCAGAACCTAAAAGGACCAAAGAGGTAAAACGTAAGAAATCTGTGGTTGAGGAGGTTGTTTCCTCTAGTGATTCTAAAGAAGTGGTACACTTCAGTTCTAATGATAATGCAGTAGAAGAACAAGGCAAATCCCCTAGGCTTTCCCCTGAGACCAGTGTACAAATACAGGGGGAGAACATTCTAGATAAAGAACTGGTTGATGGGGAGAACATTCCAGATATAGCAACTACAATAATAATTGATGTTGTTCGGGACCTAGAGTAATCCAAAGATCCTGAACATCAATTCACTAAACAAGAAAATGAAGAAGAAGTTCTTCAGTCAAAAGAATCAATCAACCAAGAAGAGAGATTTGAAGATTATCAGATTAAGATACCTGACATTCAGCATGAAGCTATTACAATGGATAATATCAGTATAGATAAGGAAGGTATAATAATTGAGGGGGAGTTGGCCCCTGTTACTGAGCAAACTAAACAGGCAACCCAAATTGAAGAGGTCAGTTCTTCTGAATCTGAGGATGCTGAAGCTTCTCAACTAAAGAAAAAAAATCTATGAAATTAAGAAGAGGAGCAAGAGCAATAAACAATATTTCCAATCTGGACCACCATCAACTCCTACCATAGATCATAGATCTTTGCTAGTTCAATTTCAGATCATGCTTGATAAGAAAAGAGAAGATCTTCAGAAGTATGTAGATGAAAGCAACAAGGAGTTGCAATTTCAGCTGGTTCAAGACATCAAGTCCATAAAATTTGAAGTCAATCTCTTAAAAACTGAAATGACTTCATTCTTTGAGAAAGGAGCACATGCAGTAGTCTATCTGGCCAAGCAACAACAAGAAGCCAAGCAACTACAAGATGATGTGATAATCAAGCAAGATTGTGTCCTTGAAAATCAAAACCGACTGAATGAAAATCTGATTGTGATGCATGAAACCACATTGGGAGAAATTAAGACCCAAATCACTGGTTTGGAAACCAAAATTGATTCTGCTAGCACAGACATCAATAACAAACTGCAAAGTCATTCAGAATCTCTCATTAAGGACATCAAAGATTCTTACAAAAACTTAGACAATAATTTACTGAGAGTGAAGAATACTGTGACTTCAGGTGTAAATTACCTTGATGGACAGGTCAGATTTCATAAGAATGATCTCCGAGATCATATTGAAAGAGAAGTCATAAAGGGGGAGAGAGTCATGATTAAGGCCAGTACTGAACAAGCTACATGGATAACAAATAATATCAGAGTCACCTTAGGCTTTCCTCCCTTATGGTATGAGGGTGATCAAACAGCTGAATCTGGTTGTCAACAACCACCAGAATTTGAAGCACCACCTGCTGAATTCTTCCATCCTAGAGAACCAGCAAATTTTGAATCCATTCAAGCTACTATCCAACACATGTATAGTCCTCCTCAAGGCTTAGATAAGAATGTAGTCTATGAGAAAGTGGACAAGTCCTCTCCTTCTCTAGAGACAGAAACTCAGTTATCAAAGAAAAGGTTTAGAGAACTAGTTGAGTCCAAACCTGATTTTGAGCAATGGAGTCCAACTTCCCGATCCATAATTCTTACTTCATGGAAGGCTGTAAATGCTAACATCACAGACAGAGGGAAATGGTATTCAGAACAGGAGTGGGCCAAACACTTGAAGTAGCAAGTTGTTATTCAAAAGTTCAGACAAGATATGAAGAGAGGAAGCTTCATGCTAAGTTTATAGAGCCTAACAAATACTTCCCTAAGCCATATCACTACTTTAAGAGGCAAAGGCTAAAAGAAGATGCTGTTGTAAAAGCTAAAGCTAAGAATGACAAAGGAAAGGCAGTTGTTAAGGACAAAGAGCCTGAGGTGAAAGCCAAGATACACTCTGGGAAAGACATAGTTATCAAGGAACCTGAGCTGCCTTAGGATATTCTTAGTTTTTCTATTTCTAATAGACAACTTGATCTGTAATAAGCTTGTATCAGTAAACTATATGAAAATAAATTAATGGAAATTCTGACTTATTCAACATTTTATGTGTTGTTAATTAGGACTGAAATTGTTTGTCTTATCTTCTGTTCAGTATTATTGTTAAATTTGTGTGTTTATCTGTGTTATTTCACATACTGAATTGCATTGTATGATTAAATGTCTTTATTATTATTTTTGTGGTATTATGATGTATATCATTGAATTAGGGTTATGACTTCTCCAAATAGGGGGAGATTATTGAGTACATTGGTCTCAATGTACTTGTTTTAAAGAAGTTTTCTCAGCTTAATGATATACACATTGTTGTATTTGATGTATGTTAAGTTCATGTGTGCATGTGAATAAAGCTAAGTACAAAGTGTCGAGACACTCACAACTGTGTCGACACACACAGAACATGTTGTGTCGAGACAAAGACAAGTTGTGTCGAGACAAAGAAAGCTGTGTCGACACTCAGGACAACTATGTCGACACACTGTGTCGAGACTAAAGACAACTATTTCGACACACTGTGTCGATACTGAAGACAACTGTGTCGACACTCAGGACTAGTGTCGACACACTATAATCAAACTATGTCAAGACTGAAGACAATTGTGTTGACACTCAGGACTAGTGTCGACACAATATAATCAAGCTATGTCAAGCTGAAGACAAATATGTCGACACTCAGGACTAGTGTTAACACACTATAATCAAGCTATGTCAAGATTGAAGACAACTATGTCGGCATACAGGACTTGTGTCGACACATCCCACATAAGTTGTGTCGAGACAAGTTGAAGAGCTATGTCGACATATTCAGAAGTTTGTCGATGCCACTACAAGAGAAGTGTCGACACACAGGACTTGTGTCGACACATTTAACAGTCAAGGTTCAACACTTCAGCAGACATGTTTTCCTAAGTACAGAAATCAAGACGGAGGTACTGACAACTGTCAGAACTGTTAGAACTGTCAGATGTCAGTTATTAACCGGATCAGCCAGTTACTCCTATTAGAGCCTATTTAAAGGAAACTATTCTTCAAAGAAAAAGAGATCTGATTGAAAACACACACAGAGAAAGAAGAAAACAGAAGAGGAAAAAGAAGAAGAAGCAGCACAATTTTATGAAAACAAAAACACTGAAGCATCAACTACGATTTATATGGTTGAGAGTGTTCTGATCAAGAATCATCTTCAACATCTCTCCAACCTAGATCAACCCTAATTTCCACTTCAAGAAGCTTTGAAAACCTAAGAATGGTTGATCAGATCTATCTTGACAAAGATCAAAGGAAGAACATTCATCAAGATTTGATCAAGAAGATGTTACTCAGATCTCTCTTGTTGGGTGACACTTTATAATTCTATGTTTCTTTTACCTACTTTTATTGTAAGATATATCTGTAGATTTGAGTGGAGGTGAGCTAATCTCATTCTATTTGTAAGCCCGTGTTATAAAGGCTGATGTAAGGCTGAGATTGCCTGAGGTAGGAGAAGGTGGAAATTCTCTGAGGTGTAGGGCAGGTGTGTTAAAATTTCACGCAAGATGATCAACGAGATAGTCTGACACCAAATTAATATTTTCAGAGCTATCAAGATCACACCTTGATCAAGCGGAAACTGGGAAAGCAAGCTCAAACACCAGAAGCAACCAAAACGAACAAGCAGATTAAATTTTATTATCTTCTTTACAGGGCGAGGTATACGTGGTGAGACATGATTTGCCAGTACACAATGGAAAACAGAAAGATTACAAATATCAATCCGAGCGGATAGAGTTGGAGACCGTCGAGACCGCTCGAACTGCTGCTAGATGATGAATAAAACACGGAGACCCCCGAGACCGCGAGGTCGCGTGGACACACCGTTATTCGCTGACTGCTGCAAGTTGCCTCCAAACTGAAGAACAGGCCGCCAAGTCCGCCTAAACTGGCGACCTGGTTATTTAACTTAAATCAATTGAAGGAGAGAAACTGGTTGGCCGCCACCTGAGACCTGCTGCAACTGCTGATTGTAAATCGCAAGCTTCACTGCTTCCTGACCTTGATCAAAACTAGACGCCCGGCTTCACAGTGCTAGCCGCACAACTGTTCACTCTGTTACTATAGACGTGTCGGGGGGATCTATTTATAGGTGGGGTGAGGCGTGTGGTCACCGACCTAGTGAATAGAGTTACCACCCCAGCACGCAGCTAGTAAAATCCAGTCCGTCGAGTCTGTAAGGACTTGACTGGACTTCAAACAACTCGCCAGGCGCCAAGTCAAGGTCAGTCCACCACCAGGCGGACAACGTGTCAGTCCGCACAAATGCAACACGCGGACACAGCAACATCCCGTTCACTATGCCAGTTTGCGCGCTATATGCGGACAAGGCAACAGCCCGCACTACCCGCAAACACAACACTAGTCCGCCACACTGCACAACATACGGACACAGACACAACCTATACTGCATCAGTCTGCACTCCATATGCGGACATGGTGACAGTCTGCATAGCTCGAGAACAATACCTCAACTCGCCACATGAGTCCACGACCAAAAGGCAGACCACCCGGCCAACAGCGGACTCTGCGGACACTGCATCAGCCTGCCGCATAAGTCCACGACCAACAAGCAGATTGTTCGATCAACAGTAGACTCTGCAGACACTGCGAACACTATGAACTTGTCATAGAGTGTGACCAAGTCCAACAACCCACCAAGCAATTGGTGCGAGCTTGGCGGACACAATACCCAGACCGCCAACTCCATGGACAGTCCGCCACCATGAATGCGGCTAACACCCACCGCATCATCGGATAACTCGCCCAGAACCAAAGACGATCTCCAAAACCAGTCCACAATAGCGGACTCTGCGGACTCTAACCAAGTCCGCCACATCTCCATGGATATAATCTTCAATCCGTCCAGTTACTTCAAGAATAAGATCTGCAAAACCGCAGGCCGAGCTGAGCACCGCCATCAGACCGCCCATGCCGCTCCACTAGACACCCAAGCCGCCAAGACTACCCGGGTCACTTACCACCCAGGCCGCAACATCAGTCCGCCCAGGCCGCGGACTCAGACTGCCAAGACCGCGCGGTTTGCTCCATCACCCAATTTCACTTCAAAATTTTCAACACTCCCCCTTGAAGTGAGAAGTAGTGATCAAGCCCAGCAGTCCCCGTAGTCGTTGAAATGGTCCATGTGCCAGCGGTTTTGTGAAGATGTCAGCAAGGCTATCTTCACTCCGAACATGCTCGTCCATAAGAGATCCCTCCAATACCTTCTCCCTTATGAAGTGGTGCTCGATCTCTATATATTTGGTCCTTGCGTGACAAACTGGATTGTTCACCAGTTTGAGAGCACTCTTATTATCACCTCAGAGTAGAGTAGGACCTTGCACTTCCTCATAGACATCCTCTACGAGCCTCCTTAACCAGATGGCTTCTCGAGCAGCTAAAGTCGAAGCCTTGTACTCTGCTTCCATAGTCGAGACAGACATTGAGTCCTGCTTCTTGCTACACCACGAGATGCTAGCTGATCCACAAGTGAAAACATAACCTGATGTTGATCTTCGATCATCCGAGTCACCGCCATAATCAGCATCCGTGTATCCTAGTAATGAAAAGTTTGTGTCCCTCCTATAAAGGAGACCCATATCAGAAGTAGTCTTGACATACTTCAAGATATTCTTTGCCGCCGCCAGATGAGACTTCCTTGGCTCTGCCATAAACTGACTTACTCGATGAAAGATATAGTACCTAAACACCTAGAGGGGGGGTGAATAGGTGACCAAATTCTTTTTGACTTTTTATGGCAACAATCAGATAATATCACAGAATTCTATCTACTATATCACAGCACATATGCAGCAATCACAGCCAACAACAATCACACAGTAGACACAGAGTTTTATAGTGGTTCCCCAAGCTTTGGGTACATCCACTTTCCCCCTTCACCTATCTAGCAGTGTACTAGATTCGGCCAAACTCCTCCACTATCTCAGAACCCAAAACAGGCTCCTACACCTCAGGCCCAAGGCCCTACAACTCAGCTTTTCCACAAAGCCTACACTCAGCCACAAAGGCCTACACTCAGCCACAAAGGCCTACACTCAGCCACAAAGGCCTACACTCAGACACTAAGGCCTACACTCAGCCACCAAGGCCTATACTCAGAGATTTAACTCTCCTACCCTCAGCCTTTATAATTGCAGGCTTACAATCTCAGATCCCTAAGGATCCTACAAGTTATAATGAATACAAAATGTATAAACTCAACAACTTAGATGAAAGAGAGATAAGTTGTGAGATTCTTGATGAGTTCTTGGAAGAACTCAGCTGAAATCAATCTGACTTGGCTTTCTTCAAAGCTTTTTGAAAGTAGAACACAATAAGACGGATTCCTCTGCAGTTGATCCTTGATCTCTGCTTCTTAAGATTCAGACTAATCTGAATCCTTCTTCTCAGCTGGGTTCCAACAGCTGATTTCTTGGATGGAGCTCTCTCTCCAACTTCTTAGATCTTCACTTGAAAGCTAGATCTTCTTGTGTGTTTCTCTTGTGAATGATCACTTGAACCACTTCATCAATCTCAACAACAGTTTCTGTAGACTGTATAAGCCTATTTATAGGCCTTCTTCATGGTAACTGGCTGGTCCGGTCCATAACTGAATTCTGACAACTTTGACAGGTGCTGTAGACCGGCTGGAATGGCAGCTGTCAAGTCATCCAGTTAGTTCTTGAAGATTCTGTAACTGTCTGCAAGTGTCGAGACTTTCTGTCTTTAAGTGTCGACACTTATAGACCAAGTGTCGACACAAGTTGTCTAAGTGTCGACACTAGTTTACAAGGTGTCGACACAACTCCTTGTGTTGTAGATTTTGTATCTCGACACTACTTCTTCATGTGTCGACACTGAAATTGAGTGTCGACACAAGTACTTGCACTTCAGAATTTTGCTGAATTCTTTTAAGTGTCGACACAACACCTTTGTGTCGACACATCTTCATGTGTTGAATCTGTTAAGTGTCGACATTGCTTCTTGGTGTCTACACATGTCTTCAGTGTTGATACTTGTTGAGTGTCAACACATTGCTCTGGGTGTCGACACATTCTTCTTCTGCCGAGACTCTGGCTGAGTGTCGACACAACTCCTTAGTGTCGGCACTTGTACTTAGAATATTTTGTTGAACTTTGCTGTTCTTTACTAAATGTCGACACAGCTCCTTGTGTCGACACTTTCTTCAAGTGTTGAGTCTTCAGCTAAGTGTCGACACATTGTTCTGGGTGTCGACACTTACTTCCAGTGTTGACTCTTCTGCTAAGTGTCGACACATTGTTCTGGGTGTCGACACTTACTTCAAGTGTTGACTCTTCTGTTGAGTGTCGACACATTGTTCTGGGTGTCGACACTTGTACTTAGTCTCTCCAGACTTTTGCTGAGTGTCGACACAGCCTCCAAGTGTCGACACTTTCTGATGTAGACACAGCTTTACTGGGTGTCGACACAACTGTTAAGTGTCGACACTGTTTCACTGCACTTTCTTCATTGAGTGTCGACACAGCTCCTTGTGTCGACACTTTCTGTCTGGTGTCGACTCAGCATCCCTGGTGTCGACACAATGACTCCAAGTGTCGACACTGCTTGCCTGGGTGTCGACACAAGTCTTCTTAAGTGTCGACACTTTCCCTCTGGGTGTCGACACATGGACTTAGAAACTTTTCTTCTTTTCTGTAAATACTTAGCCTGCACAAGTAAACTCAAAACACATCAAATACATTTTGATGTATATCATTGAGTTGGGTGAGGCTTCTTCAAATCAGGTACATTAGAACCAATGTACCCAACAATCTCCCCCTATTTGGAGAAGTCATAACCCTTAGTCAATGATATACACCATTCATAATAAAAATACAAAATGATGTAAGACAGGATTATGTAAACAGGAAAGTACATCACATGTATAAAACAAACATGTACACATAGATTGCATCACAGAATAATTATGAAATAACTTTAACACATAGCAAATTTATTACACAACACATTGTTCCAATACTTTGTCATATACATATTTCAAAAAGTTTACAGAATGTTTTACATCAAAAAGATTACAAAGTAAACTTTAAGAAAATTCTAATTCTATTTCTGTTCTGGCTCCTTAATGACTATTCCTTTTCCAGCTTGAACTCTGGCTTGAATAGGAGCTTCAGCAACCTCAGCATCAGCATGCTTCTTGCCTTTCAGATCTTTCTTCTTAAGTTCCTCAGCCTTAATCTTTTGTCTCTCAAAATAATGATAAGGCTTGGGAAAGTACTTGCTAGGCTCCAGAGCAGTAGGAGGTAGCTTTCCCATCTTGGCCTTCCTTCTGTACTAGACTATAGCCTCCTGCCTAGACTCATGTTTTATCCATTTAGTTTCAGAAAACCACTTATTCCTGTCTTGAATGTTATCTTTGGCAGCTTTCTAGGCAGTCAAAATAATATTCCTTGAGGTAGGGCTCCACTGCTCAAAGTCTGGTCTTTGTTCAGCTTGTTCCCTAAACCTCTTCTTAGAGAATCTAGTCTCTTCTTCTTTCTGCAGTGCTTCTTGCATGACTTCAGATATTGGCTGAACAACTTTTTCAATAATGACATTGTCCTTACCCCTAGGTGGGCTATACATGGACTGTATGTCAGCATGAATCATGTCAAAATCTGGAGGAGGGTAGATAACTTGAGCCACTTCTGGTTGCTCCCCTCCTAAATATGCAGGATGAATTCCAGATTCAGCAACATTGTCATCATCACAAAGAGGAGGATAACCCAGTGTAGCTCTGATGGAATTAGATATCCACTTGGCATGATCAGAGCTAACTTTGACTAAAACCCTCTCCCCCTTTATGACTTCTCTTTCTATATGATCTCTCACATCATCTTTTTGAAATCTTACTTGATTATCAAAATAATTGACTCCATCCTTAAAGAAAGGTTTTAACCTTTGGAGTTTGTCAGTTATGATCTTTTGAGATTCTTGAATGACTGTCTTAACAGCAGTGATTTCTTCCTGTAATACTTTGTCAAATTCAGCTTTAATAGTAGCAGTAGAGGTAGAAGGTCCAGCAGCTATGTTCTTCATTTCTGTGACAATAGCATTGTGAGATGCTGTCAAATTGTCATTCATTCTTATTTGGTTCTCTAGAACATACCCCTGCTTCTGTGCTATGTCATCTACTTGAGCCTTTATTTTTTCCTGATGTGTAGCAAGATAGACTACTGCATTCTCACCCTTGTGGAAGCAGTCAGTCATCTCTTTCTTATTGAGATTCATCTCAAATCTTATGGATTTAATATCCTGGGCCAAATCAAATTGAAGAGATTTGTGCCCTTCATCCACATAAGTCTCTATTGCTTTTCTATGCTCATCCAGCTTGATCTGCATAGCAACCATCAGTGCACTATAATCAAAAGCTGGGGCTAGCTGTAGTGTAGACTGTGGAGCAACAGTTTGGAGAGCCTTCTTATAACTCTGGCTTCTTCTCCTGAAAACTTGAAACTTTCTTTTCTTAGCCCTTGAAGCTTCCTCGTCTTCAGATCCAGATGTACTTGCTATCTCTACCCTCTCCTTAGGTAGCTCCTTCTGTACTTCTGGTGCCTTCTCAGCCTCTTCCCTCACAGGTTCTTCATTAATTGGCACTTGCTCCCCCTCAAGTGGAGCATTCTCCTTTTCAGCAGCAGTTTCCTTGTCAAAATCTTGTTGATCCAGATTTAGGAATAAATCTTCCATTGTAAATTCTTGGGGTGAATGAGCTGGAGAAAGTCTTGGCTCTTCAACCACTGGATCAGTAACTACAACTTCAACAGATGTGTCTTCCATGACAGCATCTGGGACTTGGCTATCCAGCTGAATTTGCTGATGAACATCAGTCAAATCAGTATCCTCTATAGGAAAATCTAAAGCATTTAGTTCAGTGATTACCTCTAGGATGATGTTGGTTGCTTGTTCACTTTCTAGTGTAGTTGGTTCTTCTACAACTAGAGACTCCCCCTGGATGTGATCCTTGTGTATGGGGTTAGCTTGAGGTAGCTCCCCCTGGATCTCAGCAACATCTTGAGGAGCTGGAGATTTTACAGCAGTTCCTTCCTCATCCTCATCTGGTGTAAAAACCACTTGCTCTTCACTTTCAGAGCTGCTAGTTGGAATCTGAGCCACTGGAGCAGCTTTCCTCTTCTTATTTGGAGGTGATACTTTCTCAGGAACTATTTTCTCAGGGGTTGGCATCTCCTTAGTCAACACCCTGTCCCATCTAGAAAATATCCTTAAATCCATCTTCCTCATATGATTGATTTTTGTTCCAACAGCTTGGTGCATAACCTCTGGAATACTTCCAGCAAGGTATAGACTTATAATCCTGCCCAAGTTGGGCTTCTTCAAGCTTTTCTTTATCTTCTCAAGAACTATCACAGACCAATCTGTTTGCAAAGTGAAGATGATCCTTGTCATAATACTGAACATAGAGGCAGATACCCTATCATGCCCTCCTGGCTTGCTTAATATTACCTTTCCAACAATTTCTGAAAGGAATTTCCCTTGGCTGTTCATGCCCTTTCTAAGAAACACTGATCCAATCTTCATCTTAGAATCCAGACCACACCAGGTTTGAGCTTCCCTGGTCTTTGAAGCAGTAACCTCATCTTCTTCTTTAGTTCTTGGGAGCTGGAGTACTTTCCTCAGACTTTTAGGTGAAACCTTCACCTTCTCACCATGAACCGTGGATTTGATCTTGAATCCAGTTTCATCTATCTTAGCTCCATTTAAGAATTCCAAGACTTCCTTTTTCCAGATCTTTGTAGGCTCAGAAACCAGAAATTCTAATCCCGAGTCTGCAACTAGGGTTACTACAGTCTTGATTTCTTGGTCGGCATCATCAAAAGCATTGCGCACCATCTCGTAACCGTCGTTGACGTTCTCCTCAAGCTTTGGCGCCATTAGGGTTTGAAGAATTTTGACTGGAGAGAAGAGAGGTGTCGACACACAAGTTTTGGTCTCGAAACTTTTGAAAGCGTGTCGACAGACTAAGGCAAAACCCTATTTATACCTTTCTACTTTTGAAGATGAAAAGGCGGGCAGCCAACTTAAATTGTGTCGACACTGTCAATAAGTGTCGACACTGACTTATAATGTCTCGACACTTACGTGTCGACACAAGTTTAGTCAACAGATTATATGTGTCGACACTTGTTTATGTGTCGACACCACTTAACTCGACATATAGTCGAGACTTTACTTAGATAATTCTGAGTAAACACTAAGTGTCGACACCACCTTGGATGTGTCAACACCTACTTGTCATGTGTCGACACTATTATTCTGAAGTGTCGACACCAACTTCCTAGATGTGTCGACACCTTTTCCCTGAAGTGTCGACACCACTTTTCTGTGTCGACACAGATATCTCTGTGTGTCGACACCTTTTTACTTAGCCATTTTCCAACACTATAAACTTACTCTAAGTTTATCATTCCTAGTTCAATCTTAAACCTATTGAACTTAGTTTCTTCTAGGGGCTTAGTATACATATCAGCTAGTTGATTATCTGTTCTAACATATTCAAGTAAAATATCTTCTCTTTCTACATGCTCCCTAAGAAAATGATATTTAATTTCAATATGTTTTGTTCTACTATGGGATACAGGATTATTGGCTATTGAAATAGCACTAGTAGAATCACAAAAGAGTGGAGTTCTACTTACCTGAATTCCATAGTCCTCAAGCTGATGTTGTATCCATAGAAGTTGAGCACAGCAACTTCCTGCAGCCACATATTCTGATTCTGCAGTGGAGATAGCCACACTTGTTTGCTTTTTGCTACTCCATGAAATTAGTCTTCCACCTAGGAATTGACAGGTTCCAGTAGTGCTTTTTCTATCTTCTTTGCATCCTGCAAAGTCTGCATCTGAATAACATGTTAGATCAAAATCCTCATTCCTAGGGTATCAGAGGCCTAGATAAGGAGTGCCCTTTAGATATCTCAATATTCTCTTGACTGCTGTCAAATGAGACTCTTTAGGGCAGGCTTGATACCTTGCACAGACACATATAGCATACATGATATCTGGTCTACTAGCAGTCAAGTATAATAGGGAGCCAACTATCCCTCTATACAAGGTTTCATCTACAGGTTTCCCTGCATCATCCTTGCTAAGAGACATACTTGACCCTATAGGAGTCTTCATGGTGCTGGATGAATCCATACCATACTTCCTTATGAGTTCTAGGGTGAACTTGGACTGGCATATGGATAAACCACTCTCAGTCTGTCTTACTTGGAGACCCAAGAAGAACTTTAGCTCTCTCATACTACTCATCTCAAATTGACCTTGCATTAGCTTTGCAAATTTTTTGCAAAGGTTACTTTCAGTAGACCCAAATATAATGTCATCTACATATATTTGGACTAGTATTACTTTGCCTCTAGATTCCCTAAGGAATAGAGTCTTGTCTATTTTCCCCCTTGTGAACTTATTCTCAATGAGGAAACTAGACAGGGTTTCATACCAAGCCCTAGGGGCTTGCTTTAACCCATATAAAGCTTTCCTAAGTCTATAGACATGATTAGGTAGAGTTGAATCAACAAAACCTGATGGCTGTTCCACATAGACTTCTTCTTTAAGATTACCATTTAGAAATGCTGACTTGACATCCATTTGGTAAACTTTAAATCCTTGAAAGGTTGCATAGGCCAGGAACATCCTTATGGCTTCCAGTCTGGCTACTGGAGCAAAGGTTTGATCAAAGTCAATACCTTCTTCCTGCCTATATCCTTTAGCAACCAATCTTGCTTTATTCTTAATGATGACACCTTGTTCATCCATCTTATTCCTATAGATCCACTTGGTTCCTATTATATTGTGGTCTTTAGGTTTAGGAACAAGTTCCCAGACCTTGCACCTCTTGAACTGATTCAGCTCTTCTTGCATTGCTTCAGTCCATTGTGGATCTAGAATGGCTTCTTCAAACTTCTTTGGTTCAACTTGAGATAGAAAACTGGAGTAGATTGCTGCATTCAGATTTCTGCTCCTTGTTTGTACCCCTTGTCTTGGATCTCCAATAATCTGCTCTACTGGATGATCTCTAAGATTCCTATTGGCTGGAGGCATCCTGACTTCTGGTTGAACCTCTTCAGTTTCATCATCTTGCTGTACTCCTTGTACTTCTTCTGCATTTGGTACATGTAGTACTCCCCCTGAACAACAGCCACTGTCTTCTACTTGCTGTCTTGCAGTAGATTCTTCTTCTAGAGTGAGCTTGTCCATCTTCTTTGTTAAACCTGTGGGGCTGCATACACTACTAGACAACTCATTGTTAATAAGCCTAGTTTCATCAAATACTACATGTACAGTCTCTTCTACAACTTGAGTAGACAAGTTGTAGACTTTATAAGCCTTACTATTGTTGTTGTACCCAACAAAAATTCCCTCTTGGGACTTGGCAGCAAACTTAGTCAAGTAAGACTTTCCATTGTTAAGTATGAAGCACTTACAACCAAAGATCCTGAAGTAGGATAGGTTTGGTTTCCTGCCTTTCACAACCTCATAGGGGGTCTTGTTGAGGCCTTTAGTAATGGTAGCCCTATTAATAACATGGCATGCAGTATTAACTGCTTCAGCCCAGAAATATTCTGGTAGTGATGTATCACTTAATAGGGTCCTACCAGCCTCAATCAAAGTTCTATTCTTCCTCTCAGCAATGCCATTTTGCTGAGGTGTTCTTGGTGAAGAAAACTCTTGAAATATCCCAAAGTCTTCACATAGTTTTGTCATGCTATCAGACTGAAACTCAGTACCATGGTCACTTCTTATTTTGACCACTGTACTATTTAGTTTATTCTGAATTTGCTTGACAAAGCTATAGAAGACACTAGGTGTTTCAGATTTATATCTTAAGAAGAACACCCAGGAAAACCTTGAGTAGTCATCTACAACTACAAAGGTATAGACCTTCCTACCCAGGATGTGAACTGGCATTGGACCAAAGAGATCCATATGCAAGAGGTATAAACACCTCACAGCATCTTTGTTTTCTATGCTTCTAAAGGTGGATCTAGTCTGCTTGCCCTTTTGACAAGCTGAGCAAATACCATCTTTAATACACTTAACTTGAGGATCATTCCTCACTAACTCTTTGCTAAACAGTTTCCCAATTGTCTTATAGTTTAGATGAGCTAGCCTCTTGTGCCATTTGACAAAATGAGAGACTTTCTCATCTGCTACAAGACACACTTGAGAACCATTGGTCTCACACATAATGTCTAGGCAGTAGACATTCCTCTTTCTATAACCTATCAAAATGACCTCTTGATCAGTTGACCTCCTGATATGACAACCATCTTTAATAAATGAGATGTCATACCCTACATCACTTAATTGACTTATGCTTATTAGGTTGTGTTTCAACCCTTTAACATAAGCCACTTGAGTAATGGTAACCAAGTTGCTAGAAATGTTACCAAATCCTTTGATGATTCCTTTTTCAGAACCACCAAAGGTGACTTTAGGACCATCCTTTATTGGTGTGTAGTCCTTCAGTAATTCCCTTGTTCCAGTCATATGTCTGGAACATCCACTGTCCAAGTACCATATAGGGGCATGGCCACTTGGACTCACCTGCAAAACAGATTAATGAACCTTAGAACCCAAAGAATTCTTGGGTCCTTGGTACTTGTTAGTTTGCATCCTGACATGGCTACCTGCTGGTTTTCCAACAGGCAGTTTACTACTCACTTTGGCACTAGCATTGTGCCAACAGTCCATTGCATAGTGCCCTACCTTGCCACAGCACCAACACTCAAACTTATTGTACCTTTGCTTAGGTACTGTCTTTGCTGTTTTATCCACAGCTGGCTTGTTGAGTGTTGGGGCTTTGCCCTTGCACTTGGACTTAACAGTCCTTGCAGGTCTAGTAAACCCTAGTCTAGCTTTACCTTTGTGATGAATAAATTCATCAATTGTGGGTAAAACAGACTTTGGTTTAGAAAACCTAGCAACTAAGTCCTTCTCCTTCTGAAGATTAATCTTCAGACTCTTGATTTGATCATTCTTAAATGATATAGTTCCCATTTGAATCATAGTTATGTGCTTCAATCTGGCTATCTCATTTAGTTTTTGATCAAACAACTTCTCAAAATCAGTTGCAGCAGCTTTGAGAACAACAATTTCCTTTGCCTGACTTTTAGCTAGGGACTTGCTCTTCTTATAAGCTTGCAACAGTACTTTATATTCATCTATCAACTGATGAATATCTTCTTCAGACTCAGATACACTCTCATCACTTGATGAAGATGAATCTGATTCTGTACTGGCACAAGAAACTGAACTGGAGAACAATGTTGTACCTTACTAGGTCCTGGCTGCTCCAGGATTTTGTCACTTTCTGTCAATGCCATTAGCCCTTGGCATTGACTGTCTTCTTGTTCATATATAGACTCCATAATCTGCATGAACTCTTCTTCTTCTTCTTCAGCAAATAGCCCTATATATGCCTCAGCATCTGACTCAGTTTCTGAAGTAGAGATATCTGACAGGCCCTTGTCCTTTTTGGCAACAAAAGACTTCTCCTTCTTGCTCTGGTATTGAGTCCTTTTCTTGTCACTAGACTCCTTTCTCTTCTCAGGACAATCTGCTATCACATGACCTTGTCTATTACAACAATAGCAAACTATTTTTGAAAGAGTTGCCTTGCTAGACTTAGTCTTTTTCCTGTCCTTCTTTGAAGCCTTTTTATTCTGATAAAAGTCTTCTTTTCCGTGTGAAGTAGAAGGCCTTGTCCTCCACTGTTTCTTCTTCAAGAACTTCTGAAAATGTCTAGTGAATGCAGCAAAGTCCTCATCACTTTCACTGCTTTCAGACTTTGTACTTGCTGACTCATCTGACTCAGTTTCAGCAACCTTTGGAGGTGGAGTTGGTGACTTACCTCTGTACCTTCTGGGAGCTTCTGTTTTGAAGGACACTGTCCTTTCCTTATGTTCACTTCTTGTTGATTTCTCCTCTTCTTTCCTCACTGTCAACTGCATTTCATAAGACAACAGTTTGCCAAACAGTGTAGGTGGAGGAATTTCTGCCAGCTTAGCCATTTCTCTAATGGCACAGATCTTGGTGTCCCAATCTTTTGTTAGGGACCTTAGAAACTTGTCATTGAGTTCATAATTACTGAATTCTCTGCCATATGACATGAGTTCATTCACTATCCTGTAGAACTTCTTGTAGCACTCAGTTATGCTATCACCCTTTCCTTGTCTAAAACTTTCATACTCTTGATTTAGCAAGGATTTTCTGTCTTGCCTTACTTCTTTAGAACCTTCCATATACACAATAAGAGTATCCCACATCTCTTTGGCTGTCTTACAGTGTATCAGATTCTGAAAAGTTGCATCATCCATAGTGGCTAGAACAATTTCATCCTTTGTCATTTCTTCCTATATATAGGTAGTTTCATGGATCCCAATTCCTTGTGATTTTCAGTGGAACCCATGGTTCTTGATTTTCTTGAATCTGTACTTGACTTAACCTGAATCTGCCAATAGGATCTCCTCAGACAGTTATGTCCCTTTTTAAGGAACCTGGCTCTGATACCACTTGAAAGATATTGTACCTAAACACCTAGAGGGGGGGTTAATAGGTGACCAAATTCTTTTTGACTTTTTATGGCAGCAATCAGATAATATCACAGAATTCTATCTACTATATCACAGCACATATGCAGCAATCACAGCCAACAACAATCACACAGTAGACACAGAGTTTTATAGTGGTTCCCCAAGCTTTGGGTACATCCACTTTCCCCCTTCGCCTATCTAGCAGTGTACTAGATTCGGTCAAACTCCTCCACTATCTCAGAACCCAAAACAGGCTCCTACACCTCAGGCCCAAGGCCCTACAACTCAGCTTTTCCACAAAGCCTACACTCAGCCACAAAGGCCTACACTCAGCCACAAAGGCCTACACTCAGCCACAAAGGCCTACACTCAGCCACCAAGGCCTACACTCAGCCACCAAGGCCTATACTCAGAGATTTAACTCTCCTACCCTCAGCCTTTATAATTGCAGGCTTACAATCTCAGATCCCTAAGGATCCTACAAGTTATAATGAATACAAAATGTATAAACTCAACAACTTAGATGAAAGAGAGATAAGTTGTGAGATTCTTGATGAGTTCTTGGAAGAACTCAGCTGAAATCAATCTGACTTGGCTTTCTTCAAAGCTTCTTGAAAGTAGAACACAATAAGACTGATTCCTCTGCAGTTGATCCTTGATCTCTGCTTCTTAAGATTCAGACTAATCTGAATCCTTCTTCTCAGCTGGGTTCCAACAGCTGATTTCTTGGATGGAGCTCTCTCTCTCTAACTTCTTAGATCTTCACTTGAAAGCTAGATCTTCTTGTGTGTTTCTCTTGTGAATGATCACTTGAACCACTTCATCAATCTCAACAACAGTTTCTGTAGACTGTATAAGCCTATTTATAGGCCTTCTTCATGGTAACCGGCTGGTCCGGTCCATAACTGAATTCTGACAACTCTGACAGGTGCTGTAGACCGGCTGGAATGGCAGCTGTCAAGTCATCCAGTCAGTTCTTGAAGATTCTGTAACTGTCTGCAAGTGTCGAGACTTTCTGTCTTTAAGTGTCGACACTTATAGACCAAGTGTCGACACAAGTTGTCTAAGTGTCGACACTAGTCTACAAGGTGTCGACACAACTCCTTGTGTTGTAGATTTTGTATCTCGACACTACTTCTTCTTCATGTGTCTACACTGAAATTGAGTGTCGACACAAGTACTTG
Organism: Platanthera guangdongensis; assembly: GCA_039583875.1. Lineage (NCBI taxonomy): Eukaryota > Viridiplantae > Streptophyta > Magnoliopsida > Asparagales > Orchidaceae > Platanthera > Platanthera guangdongensis. The sequence continues at coordinate 18,852,805 of CM077161.1, read as the reverse complement.
CACTTCAGAATTTTGCTGAATTCTTTTAAGTGTCGACACAACACCTTTGTGTCGACACATCTTCATGTGTTGAATCTGTTAAGTGTCGACACTGCTTCTTGATGTCGACACATGTCTTCAGTGTTGATACTTGTTGAGTGTCGACACATTGCTCTGGGTGTCGACACATTCTTCTTCTGCCGAGACTCTGGCTGAGTGTCGACACAACTCCTTAGTGTCGATACTTGTACTTAGAATATTTTGTTGAACTTTGCTGTTCTTTGCTAAGTGTCGACACAGCTCCTTGTGTCGACACTTTCTTCAAGTGTTGAGTCTTCAGCTAAGTGTCGACACATTGTTTTGGGTGTCGACACTTACTTCCAGTGTTGACTCTTCTGCTAAGTGTCGACACATTGTTCTGGGTGTCGACACTTACTTCAAGTGTTGACTCTTCTGTTGAGTGTCGACACATTGTTCTGGGTGTCGACACTTGTACTTAGTCTCTGCAGACTTTTGCTGAGTGTCGACACAGCCTCCAAGTGTCGACACTTTCTGATGTAGACACAGCTTCACTGGGTGTCGACACAACTGTTAAGTGTCGACACTGTTTCACTGCACTTTCTTCATTGAGTGTCGACACAGCTCCTTGTGTCGACACTTTCTGGCTGGTGTCGACTCAGCATCCCTGGTGTCGACACAATGACTCCAAGTGTCGACACTGCTTGACTGAGTGTCGACACAAGTCTTCTTAAGTGTCGACACTTTCCCTCTGGGTGTCGACACATGGACTTAGAAACTTTTCTTCTTTCCTGTAAATACTTAGCCTGCACAAGTAAACTCAAAACACATCAAATACATTTTGATGTATATCATTGAGTTGGGTGAGGCTTCTTCAAATCAGGTACATTAGAACCAATGTACCCAACACTCGACCAACAGCGTAAGCAATGTCTGGCCTTGTAATCGCTAGGTAGATCAAGCTCCCCACTAGAGCTCTGAACACCAAGGGATCAGGGAGAATCCTACCTTCATCTCGTTGAAGCTTCAACCCATAATCTAGAGGAGTAGAGCAACTCTTCCCTTCCTTCATGCTGAACCAATTTACAATGCGAACCGTATATCCTTTATGAGAGATGAGTATCCCGCTCTCCTTCCCAGCTCTCCCAAGTCTTTCATCTCGAAGCGAATAGCTAGCTCAGCCCTGAGCCTAGCTACCTCCTCCTCGGAATTCCCTATGATGATCATGTCATCAACATACAGTAGGACCAAGACCTGAAGCTCCCCATTCTTCTTGATGGGCAAGCTTGAATCTGAGTTGGAAGCAAGGTAACCGCAGAATTGGAGGTATTCTGCTATCTTCCCATACCAAGCTCTTGGAGTCTACTTCAACCTGTAGAGAGCCTTCTTGCTTTTGCAGACATAGTCCGGATGGTCTTCAGAGACAAATCCAGGTGGTTGATCCATGAAGATTTCCTTATCAATTTCCCCGTAAAAAAAGCGTTTTTTACGTCAAGCTGCCATAACTTCCATCCTTGGCAAGCAGCCAAGGCGATCACCACCTGAACTGAAGTCATCTTTGCCACTGAACTAAACATCTCCTTATAATCATCTCCATACTGTTGTGAGAATCCTCGAGCAACAAGGCGTGCCTTGTATCTTTTGATGCTCCCATCAGCCTTCTTCTTCAACTTGTACACCAACTTGCAAGTTACTGGAGTAATGTCATCAACCCTGGGCACAAGGTCCCAGGTTTCATTCTTATTGAGAGAAGTCATCTCCTCTTCCATGACATCTTCCCACTCCTTAATTCCAGTGGCCTTATTGAAGTTTGAAAGCTCTCGCTCATCCAGAGGTCCAGTAAAGAAACAGGAGACAAAGCTTACTACATTCCCTTCACAGTATCGAGCTGGTGGCTTGATAGTCCTCTTTGATCTCCGAAGGGTCTGCTCCTTACTCACCACCTCCATTGCTTCTTCAGACTCAGCTCCATTTCCGGGCAAACTTTGAGTAATGCTCCCCCTGCTTCCTGAACCAGAAGCCTCTGCCCTAGATCTTGAAGCAACGGGAGCTGATGGTGATACAACAAGCTCCTCTTGAAGAATTTCAGTAGCCACCTACTCTTCATCAACCTTGCACTCTGGTAGCTCAACCGAGCCTCATCCATACTACGTCGGTTCATCAAAGACCACGTCTCTTAATATAACAAACTTCTTCATCGCAGGATCCATGCACTTCCATCCCTTCTTCCGCTCATCATAGCCTACAAAGACAAGCTTCCTTGCATTTGCATCAAGCTTTATCCTTACAGCATTCGAGACATGCACATAGCAAATTGATCCAAACACCCGAAGGTGTTGCACGCTTGGCTTCTCCTTCAGCAACATCTCAAAAGGAGACTTCATGTTGATTAGACTAAGAGGCATCTGATTGATGACATAAGAAGCGCAAGACATTCCTTATGCCCAGAAAGACCTAGGAATGTCTTTTGCATGAAGCCAACACTTGCAGGTTGCCGTTAGATGATGGATCTTTCGCTCCGCTACTCTGTTTTGTTGTGGAGTATGAGCACAAGTAAGCTCTCTCTGGATCTCGTGCTTCCTGCATAAGTTCGAGAATTCGGAGTAGACAAACTCACCACTGTTGTCTAATCTAAACTTCTTGATCTGCAGGCTAAGCCGACCCTCCACCAGCTCCTTGAACTCCACAAAGAAATGAAAAGCTTCTGACTTCTCCTTCAAGAAATATACCCAAGTGTATGTTGAGTAATCATCAATCAGAACAAGTATGTATTTGCTCCCACCAATGCTAGCAGTGACGGTTAGCCCCATCAGATCACCATGGATGCACTCCAATGGTGCTTTGCTCCTTGTTTGTGACTTGTCAAAAGGAAGGTGATGAGCCTTACCATACTGACATCCAGCACAAACATGACCATCGCCAAAAGATGATATCTTAGGCAAACCTTTCACAAGGCTCCTGTTTTCCATAGCCTTCAGCTTATCCATCACTACATGCCCCAACCTCTCATGCCATATAGCGGCACTATCAATGGTCCTCATGCGATCAACGTAGGAGCTTGTTGCAAGAACAAACAAGTTCTTTACTCTTATCCGAACGTGAGCAACATCAGTCTTCACCACTGATACATTGCAAAGAAACTTCACTTATGTTGGCCCAACAGAATGTGATAACCTGCGTCTACCGCATTGGTCACAGAGAAGAGGTTCTTCTTCATACTCGGTACATGATACACACTCCTTAACGTGAGTGGCCCCTTATCACTACCCAAGGACACAACTCTCTCCTTCTCTACTGCATAAACAGTATTATCAGCAGTAATAATAGCTTTGTTACCTGAGTAAGTTTGCAGCGAGGAGAACTTCGACTTGTCTCCGGTGAGGTGATGACCACACCCGGAGTCCACGATCCAGTCGTCTTTGAAGTCGATGGTGGACAAGGCACAGACATAAGTGTCTGTCATGAAAGCTCCACCCCATCCAGCTTCCTCAGTACACGAGTAAGCTTCCTCCTTGCCCGCAGCATGCTCGGGCTGTAGTTTGACCTTGCAGTCACGCTTGAAGTGACCCGGCTGATGACATCTGTAGCACTTCAAATTGTTCTTCCAATTCATCTTAGGAGCAGCGCTCCTCTCTTGTTAATAGGAGGTTGAAGGCTCATCTTCAATAACGGTCTTCTTATTCTTCCCTTCACATCTCTTCTTCTTCTTGCCTATGAAAAACGCTTCACTATCTTCTTCAGAGATAGTGACTCTGACCATCTGTCTGGACAAACTTTCCTACGAAGCAAGCTGATTCTCAAGTTCCAGCAGAGATGGCTGAGTTGCACAGCCTTGAACAGAGGTTACAAAGGCCAAATACTCCTTCTGCAAGCCGCGGATTATGTGCATTTTCATCTTAGCCTCAGAGATGGGCTCATCAGGATCAAGCGCTGATAACTCAGCACACAGACTCTTCATCTTCAAAAAGAACTTAGAGATGATCAGATATCCTTGAGTTGTCTTAGCCAACTCATTCTCCAGGAACTATAACTTTGCCACATTCTTCCTGTTGAACAACCCATCAATAGTTGTCCAAATATCAGCAGATGACTCACATCTAATGATGTGATCAAATAGCTCCGATGAAACAGCCCGTTTGAGGGTAAACTCAACCTTTGCATTAGTTTTCCTCCAGACTCACACCTGCTCAGCAGTCCCAAATGCAGCTGTAACTTCCTGCCTATCGTCACCACCGATGACCTCCCATAGCTCCTCGCCCAGAAGACAAATCTTCATACATGACTTCCACTTTTTAAAATTAGTCGGCATTAAGAGTTCAATACCAGACCTCTTGCATAACTCCCTTCCATTATAACAACCTTGGTCTAAGCTATCAGAAGCACAGAGCACAACACAAGTTGATCACTGCTCACGCAACTGAACCTCCCTCTAATACCATGTTAAAATTTCACTCAAGATGATCAACGAGATAGTCTGACGCCAAATTAATATTTTCAGAGCTATCAAGATCACACCTTGATCAAGCGAAAACTGGGAAAGCAAGCTCAAACACCAGAAGCAACCAGAAAGAACAAGTAGATCAAATTTTATTATCTTTTTTACAGGGCGAGGTATATGTGGCGAGACATGATTTGCTTGTACACAATGGAAAATAGAAAGATTATAAATATCAATCTGAGCGGACAGAGTCAGAGACCGCCGAGACCGCTCGAACTGCTGCTAAATGACGAATAAAATACGGAGTCCGCCGAGACCGCGGGGTCGCGCGGACACACTGTTATTCGCTAACTACTGCAAGATGTCACCGAACTGAAGAACAGACCGCCAAGTCCACCTAGACTGACGACCTGGTTATTGAACTTATACCAATTGAAGGAGAGAAATTGGTTGGCCGCCACCTGCGACCTGCTACAACTGCTGATTGTAAACTGCAAACTTCACTGATTCTTGACCTTGATCAGAACCAGACGCCTGTCTTCATAGTGCTAGCCACACAACTGTTCACTCTATTACTATAGATGTGCCGGGGGGATCTATTTATAGGTTGGATGAGGTGTGTGGTCACTGACCTAGTGAATAGAGTCACCACCCTAGCACGCAGCTAGCAAAAGCCAGTCCACCGAGTCCGCAAGGACTTGACCGGACTTCAAACAACTTGCTAGGCACCAAGTCAAGGTCAGTCCACCACCAGGCATACACCGCGCCAGTCCGCACACATGAATCATGCGAACACAGCAACATCCCGTTCACTGTGTCAGTCGGCATGCTATATGTGGAAAAGGCAACAGCTCGCATGCTATATGCGGACAAGGCAACAACCCGCACAACCCGCAAGTACAGTACCAGTCCGCCATACTACACAGCACACGGACACAGCCACAGCCCATACTGCATCAGTCGTACGCCATACGCAGACATGACGATAGTCCACATAGCTCGAGAACAATGCCTCAGCTCGCCACATGAGTCCACGACCAAAAGGCATACCACCCGGTCAACAGCGGACTCTGCGGACACTGCATCAGCCCGCCGCACAAGTCCACGACCAACAGGCAGATCGTCCAGTCAACAGCAAACTATGCGGACACTGCGAACACCCTGAACTTGTCGTATAGTGTGACCAAGTCCAGCAATCCACCAAATAACTAGTGCAAGCTTGGCGGACACAAAACCACGACCGCCAACTCCATGGACAGTCTGCCACCATGAATGCGGCTAACTCCCACTGCATCGCCGGATAACTCGGCAAGGACCAAAGCCGATCTCCAAAACCAGTCCGCAATAGTGGACTCTGCGAACTCTAACCAAGTTCGCCACATCTCCGCGGATATAATCTCCAATCCGCCCATTTACTTCAAGAATAAGATCTGCAAAACCGTAGGCCGAGCTGAGCACTGCCACCAGACCGCCAAGGACAAACTGCCCAGGCTGCTCCACTAGACACCCAAGTCGCCAAGACTACCCTGGTCACTGACCACCCATGCCACAACATCAGTCTGCCCAGGCCGCGGACTCAGACCGCCCATACCGTGTGGTTTGCTCCATCACCCACTTTCACTTCAAAATTTTCAACAAGGTGTTGCATGTGACGTAGGAGTTAGGATTCATTCTAAGGTAGAGTTCTTGGGAAGAACTTGAGGAGTAAGATCTTGGTGATCTGAGTGGTAAGATTTGTATAATCTGAGTTGTAGGAGCCGGGTGGGCTCTGAGTTGTATGATCTAAGGATCTGAGTAAAGGAAAGAGAAGGAATTTAGCCGAATCTAGTTCATTGCTAGATAGGCAAAGGGGGAAAGTGGATGTACCCATAAATTGGGGAACCACTAAAAATTTGTGTGCATTGTACTGTGTTTATTTTCTTAATTGCTGCTTAGTATATCTTGCTTATCTGATTGAGTTAATCATATTAAAGACAGTAGTACTCTAATTGTTAAAAAGGGATGCCTTAACACAAAATTTGACCTATTCACCCCCCTCTAGGTCATTAGTAATCCTAAAGTAAACATTTACAGGTTGGTCTGCACATAGTAAAATTGCGGAATTGTGTTAACATGTGGGAAGGACATAGGGAGTTGGGTTAATGATATAATGATTGGGTAAAGTGAAGTTGAGTTCATCATTGAGAGTTATGATGGGGAGGGTGTTGGTCTGACTAGTGTCAAGTGGTGCTCGAGATCGACGAAAGATCTTCCTTCCTGTGGAGAGAAATAGGGTCAAAATACACTAGGGTTAGACTTAGCATAACACTAAATGGGATTGGGACCCGGGTAGATATCAATAATAGTAAGTCACTTGAGAAAGGGAGCTTGGAGATTCAGCCCATCGTAGTTTCTAGTGCCCCCGAGAGCCCTTCACAGGGAATGTCTTGGGCAGTCCGAGGTTAATCTAAACCATAAGACTAAAATGAATACAAGGGTAATTAGCAATAAACTAAGACTTCACTTTCAATCACCCCGATACTTCGGGAGGCTAGTTTGGTTAGGTTGGTCGAGCGGTAGGCTCGGTGGTTGTGGAAACGGACAGGTTAGTCTGGGGAGCCGATGACTCGGAACTCATGGTTGCATGTGCATAAAAGTGGTGGGTCTTCGGTATATGACGGTCGTTCACATCGACGTCGGTATGCTGACTCGGCGGGTGTGGTGGACACTTAACCAAGGGAAAGTTTGGCAGTGGGTCAACATAGTATGCAGAGACCCTGGTTGCGTCCTTCAGGGGTGTACGTAAGGGCTAGGCCTAGTAGTGTGAATACCCATCTAGAAGTGGGGAGGCCCGACCCACTGTCTCTGTTTGCCACGACGGAGGCTCCTGGGAGTGATGCTAGCTTCCAAATAGGGGGAACTAAAGGTCTATGCGCATGGAGTCGTGTGCGTGTGTTGTATCTGCATGAATTATGACATATCATAACACTACACTCATACTTGCATACAACCCGACACCCCATCGTATAAATTAGTATGAGACTTTTTATACGATGGGTGTCTTGCAAAAGATCTCTTAACTTATGTATTTGTATGGGCATTCATATAAGATAAGGTTACATATTTCATTGTCTACTTAACTTGTACTTACTGCTTTGCTTACTCGTTTGCATTAATACTCTGTATTATAGAACTACTAGTTGTATTTCCTTTTATAGTACTGTAAATATAATATAACTGCATGATAGTTCCACCGTCACCAGTTTTGTTTACTCTCCACCTTCATAAGCATCCCTATCTCTCCTCTCGCACGGTGCCTAGGAGTCGTGGGGGCGAGGCGGGGATGATAGTTGACTTAGTCTTTATGACTAACGGTCGGTGGACCAAACATTTCAGGGGCTCCGGATGGGGGACAGGGAACATCAGCAGGAGATGCGGCACCAGCGGGGTATGGTGCACTTGGAGGTGGGCCAGCCTAGTACAGGAGCTCCAGCCTCCGACTCCGTGAGTGTTAACTTTACTTAGCTTCCGCGAGAGGATTGTAGTGAGGACTTGATGTGTCGGGCATAAGCCCGATTATTGTCTTTTTATTATACTGATCTATTTCGATATTATATCATCATGTGGACTTGCTGTGATTTCTACTTCAGAATATATATGTGATATGTGGACATGAACTTAATTGTTCTATCTGTATACTTCTCTTCCTTTGGTGATCGTCAAGGCCGGAAGGATCGACATTTTATAGTGGCGACCTTCCCGAGCGTCGGTGTTACCACAAAACGACGATTCTGGGCATAAGACCCTAGAAGCATAGCAAAAAAGTGGGTCTTACATGGGTGAGCTCCACCACTTCCTTGGACATGAGGTGGAGAGTAAAGAGAGTGGCATACTCATTTCCTAAAAGTGCTGCGGATCAGATCGTTCAGCGATTCAACATGCGGTAAGGAAAGAGTAGCACTACTCCTCTTGATGTTGGCATCAAGCTTCGGTGAGATGAGGGGAGGATACTTCCAGATCCTCTAATGTTTCGTGCTCTGGTAGGGAGCCTTATCTATTTGACGATTACGAGGACAAACATTGCATATGATGTAGGTCGAGTAAGTCGATATATGACAAAACCTTGGAAACCTCATCTGATGGTGGCAAGGAGCATTTTGTAGTACGTCAAGTCCACTTCTGATATGAGTCTCCTTTATGGAAGAGACACGAGCTTCAACTTGCATGTCTATATAGATGCTGATTATGGGGGAGATTCAGACGATCAAAAGTTAATATCTGATTACGTATTCACATGTGGATCGGCGGGGATTTCTTGGTGCAAAAAGAAGCAGGATTCAGTGTCTGTCTCTACTACGGAAGCAAAGTACAAGACTTTGGCCTTGTCATCTCGAGAAGCCATCTAGCTTAGGAGGCTAGTAGAGGACGTCTATGAAGAAGTCCTTGGTCCTACTCTGCACGCGGTTACAATGAGAGTACCCTAAAACTGGTTAATAGTCTAGTTTGCCACGTGCGAACCAAGCACATTACGATTGACCAACATTTCATTCGAGAGAAGGTGTTGGAGGGGTCTCTTATGGTTGGACATGTGCGGAGCGAGGATAACATCGCAGACATCTTCACGAAGCCGCTGTCGAAGGGGCCATTTACTCGGTTACCGGGATTGCTAGGGCTGGTCTCCACTTCTCACTTCAAGGGAGAGTGTTGAAATTATTGAAGTGAAAGTGACAGCCTGTGCGGTCTGTTCGTGCAGGTTGTGCGGACAGGTTTGGCGGTCTCAGTGATCAGACCGTGCGGTCTGAGTGAACAGAGCTAATGACTAGCCATGTTGGATAGTGTTCTGCAGCTTGTTCTCCAGGTGACCAGGCGGATAGTTCTTTGTATCCACAGTTGGGGCGATCTGGTGTTGGTTTCCGTTTGTTCCAGCGGACTGTTGGTGTGGCCTGGTTTTGTTTCTAAGTCTAGACGGGTTGTCCAGGGTATTGTGCAGTTTGCGCTGTCTGGCTGTTAGACCCCTGAGTTTGGTAGTTAGTCTTGTGACCTTGGGTGCGGGCTCGGGATATGCGGGTTGAAGTTGTCCGCATTCATGTGCGGACTGGAGCTATCCCTTATGTGTGGACTGATGTTTTTCCACATGTGTGTGGACTGTTATTCTATCCGCTGAGTCTGCCTAGTTGGCGGCCTTGCCTTGGTGGTTAGGCGGCTTGGCTGGGTTCTTACTATTGTGGTGCGGCCTCAACGGGTTATCGCGGCGACCTATTTTGTGTCCGCAGGTTGGCGAATATACTTTATTCTCACCGTGAGATAGGGCGGTGTTCTTATCTGCTAGGGAGGTGATCACACTCCTCTCTGCGCCAATAAATAGGACCTCCCGCGACATCAAGATACACCGAGTGAACAGTAGGTGAACTCGCGGGAAGTTGTTGTAGTTAGGTTTTTCTATCCGCGTGGTTTGAAGAGGTTGACCAGTTTTTGTTGTGCGGGTTGTGCGGATTGCGCTAAGGTGTGATGGACATGGTTCTGACTTTGGTCAGGGTCAGTGCGGATTTTACAGTTTGCAACCAACGGATAGCAACAGGCCGCGGCATGCGACCAGGTGGTCTTTCATCTGCAACTTGTTTTCCCAGTTCAATAAGTTGTCCGCCTCTGGCGGCTTGTTCTGTTTGGTGGTAGCAGCAGTCCGCATGATCTGGCGGCTAGGCGACCTCGCGGTTAGGCGACTTGCAGTACAACAGACAGAGTTCCTTCTTCAGCACTGGAATAACGGGCAGTATGTGTGGCTTGTTGCGGTCCTGCGACCAGGCAGCTTCAGCAAACTCCATAGTGATTAGCAGCAGAGCCGGCGGTTACTCCTTGTGACCGTGTGGTTTGTTTCTTGTTTGTAATTTTCCCTGCTTCCATTGGATACATTGGCAATCATGCCTCTCCATGTATGTCTTGCTCTGTAAAGATTATTTATAAGTATAAGATTCTTGCTCTTCTAGCTGTTTTTTGGTTTGCTTGGGCTCAGTTTGGTTGAGTGTTCCTGTGCATGTTGTCCCATTTTCCGCTATCACAAATTTTTACACATTATACTCTACCTTCCTTTCGAGGGATACTTGCTCATCTCTAGCCACTTTTTTAGACACCAATTAGATAACTTAAATGTCGATCTCTCAAGCATAATGATTTATTCTTTTTGTATTGTTTGGCACGTACTTGCATCTACCTCACTCAAGATAACTAACCTATGTCCAGGCAGTCTAACCCTACTATTTTTCTTCTCTTCAGTTTGTTGATGAACAATTTTCATATAGTGTTTTAGCGCTCTTCTAGCATCTATTTCATAGCATATTTGCTCATCTTCAATATATTTGCATATCAAATAACCAAAGTCATCATTTGAGCGATTTTATGCTAGATATAGTACTAAGTTTTAATGCATTTCATGTATAAGGGAGATCACCTCTCCCTCTCATCCATGTTTGATATGTTTTATAAGCCTTATTCTTCATGTAAACATCTTATATGACTATAAGTGTGGGTTCTGGGGCGATTACGACTATTTTTTATGTGAAAATGCATATGCTCGTGCGTTTTGTATGCACACGGTCGTGTATTTGTTTGTGCACGGACAAACATTGGTTATTCTATAGAATTTCATGGCCGGCTGTATTTATTTACATGTGTGGTGCGCATGATTGTGCGTGTTATGTTGTGATCGACCCAAGAAACCCTTTATTTGGCACTTATTCATGTGTTTTACGCACGATCATGTGTTTTCCTCGAAGCATAAGCGCTATGTAATTTTTAGGAAGCCTGATTTTCACACATAGTTTCCTCTTCCTTTGCGCATGATTGTACATGTTCTTTTTTTGCTAACGACCTATAAATACATATTTCTATGATTTCCTCCAAATCTGTACACCGGGAAAGCTATTTTCTTCTTTGTTTCACCACAGAACACCGGGGCTTTGTCCCTTTCCTTCTTTTACCTCCCCATGCACCCTTAAGATTGAAGAAGGAGATTTACATGGCTATCATTAGAGCTTCAAGCCCAGAGCCCTTGACGTGGAGGCAGACAGTCCAGAGTGAAGACGGGACTAGGAGGACGTGACATCTCTCTCCCATATTTCGTGAGAAATTTGAAGAGGTGGTGGACTAAGTTGTGTTCTCTTATTATTTTGAGGAAGTGTCTCTCGTTCACTCCATATTAAGGAATAGTAACTTGCGTTTTCTTTTCATTTGTCTTTAGAGTTTGTTATGCTTGTATTGAGATAGATTCTAAAGCATTCTACACACCGTGACCATTGGGTATAGGTATTTGTAGGTCTATTTTGTATTGTGGATTGTTTGGTTAAGGGGTGTTCTTGATTCTTGTTGTTCTTAGTTTGGATGTTGTTGAAATCTTGTTTTCATTGTGACTTTGCTTTGTGTTTGTTGTTCTTGCTGATCTTGTGAGCATGTGATCAAGGCCTTCACAAGAGTGAAGAGTGAGAGAAATGTGGTGAAGGTGACCCACATTGAGAGAGTGTGAAGTGGTGAAGGTGACCCACATTGAGAGTGTGAAGTGATGAAGATGACCTGCGGTGTGAGAGAGGCAGTGAAGGTGGCCCGTGGTGAAGGCAACCCGCAATGTGAGAGAAATGGTGTGGGTGACCCACACCCTTAGTGTAATTTTCCTTTCTTGCTTTAGTTGTAAAAAACCCTCTACTAAATCAATGCTTCCCCCTAAGACCTTCACAGCTAGACTTTCTCATTCTTAGATATCTCCACCTTGTCGTATTCCACATGAGATTCGATACTCAGTGATTCACACCCCATTTTATTATTACTTGTACGACCGTGGTGCACTTGCCCCAACGACCACATAATGTGTAACCTCCTGTAAATTGACCAAAAATTTTGTTATACGAAAAATTATGGTGTTTATTGTAGTAGTATTACTATTTAGAAAATAATTGATTATGTCAAACATAATAGAGCTTGGTAGTCAAAAATGTGTTAGAACATGTAGGAATAAACAGTAGAGTCTTGTTTTCTCCGTGATAGATTGCTGCAAGTGATTATCCAAAATCATTATAAAAAACCAAGCATTTTACCACGATTTAAAAAACACCATTTTGGGATGCAAAGTGCAAGACTAAAGGATTTGGGGTTCCAGTGCCAAAAAAAATAGTTTAGGTTGTGCTCCGGACCATAAAACCCCTGAAATTTCAACATGAGTTGCAAAATGCCAAATTAAATTTATTTGGGGGTGCAATGTGCCAATTTTAAACATTGAGAATGCAAAAGTGCCAAAGTGTCGCATATCGAGAATATAGTGTAAGATTCCTCTTCCAAGGACAAAGAGAGAACCTAGGCCCAATGTAACCATCCTACGGTAATGTCATCACCAAAGGAAACCACTACCACAATGATGCTTACCCTGCCAGCCCAATCATCATAACATCACCACATAAGAGTATATATAGCCTAGTGGAAGCAAAAGATTAGAAACACACTAGCATAAATATTATCACAAAAGGAATACGTATAGTCACCAATATGAATGCTGGAAATAGGAAATATGGGCTAATACTTTCCCTGACCAACAATACCAAGGATTAAGAAAAATTTGTCTATAAATATAACATCAAATATTATCACATCCACTAGTTTTTCAGAAGAATGAATGGATGAATCCAGAACATGAGGCGGTGCAGGAGTCATCCTGGCAGTACATCTCCTACCTCGGTATTGGTGCTACTAGATCAACTACTCTCGACGGGACTCCACTAGTTCCTACACCTAGGGTGGTGTCAACTAAAATAATTTTCATGAGACTAAGCGACATCCTCCCTCCCTCAATGCCCCTAGGGCACAAGGCAAGTAGGGTTAATAGATTTTATTGAGAGTTAGATCATGTTAACTAAATTGGAATTCTTTTAATCTCCATAAGAGAGTAGGTCCACAGTTACACAAACGTTATTCACAAATAACTTTTTATATAAGAATGCATGTACAAAAATATAATGTAGGTCCATGATATGTTTTTTTCAACAAACAAAGATCTTATATTATAAGGGTGTCCATACACTCTATAAGATAAGGGTCCAGAAAATAAAGCATTTTATAAACAAATATAATCATAAACACGCCCATGCAAAATACTATGCAAGGTTCATGCATGATACCTGCTGCAACTCTAAGACACTAGAAAACTCTATGTCAACATAGTTAACCAAATTAAGTAGGTAGCAATCCTATGTGTCTTGTCGTAGTGGCAAGGCGATAACATTGGTATGGTTACCAATGCTTCTAGGTAAGTAACACATAACTCATGCTAGGTCCTCATGTATAGGTCATGTCTGTAATATATCAGAGTACATGACTACGTTACATGAACACAATGTGAAAGACTCCCAAGGCATTATGACAACATGGCATGCTGGGGCAGAGCACCCCTAGAATGTAGCTAAAGAACCCCATATGACCCGCTGCTCCCAAGAGTCGCATCCTAAACTCCCCATTAGTGTGCATGTTCGGAAGAGTCAGAAGGACCTGTCACACAACTATGCACACACACCATAATTATGATGGTTACATATGCATGAACAAAGTGATAAAAACCCCACTAGTCTATGTTAGACTAAGCATAACCAAAGCTATCAACATGCATGAACATTCTACTAAAGTTATTGAAAAACAAAATAGCTTTAATAAAAGCTTGACTTGTAGCTTAACCCAAGAATCAGAACATACATAACCATCACTATTTAATACAAGCCTAACATGCAATTTAAGGATATCTAACAAGACCTTTTCACACAAAATAAGTAATATACAATACAACGCCACTCATCAATAAGTCATATAAATATAATGTTCATAAATGCTAAAATATCCCAAAATAATTGAAGAACTCTCCTGGAATTTAGAGAATATGCATTCTAAATATCATGAGTTAAATTACAATACAAGAGAAATGCCTCCCTTCATACAAGAGAAATGCCCCCTTCATTCTTACTTGATAACGTGTGTGACCAATATATCATCTTAGGCACTCTTTGGAATCATACAATTTCCTCATCCAAATGCCCTAAAAATCTATCCATATGAAGATAATGTATTAACATGGTTTTATAAAAAAAATCATATTAAAATACTTCATAGTATGAGGGATATTCAAAAAATACGCTTGTCTTAAAGTTTATGGGGACGAAATCATTCAAATTGTGATTAAGTGATAAACAATGATTATGAACTATAGCTAACTCTAAATTTTGTTCATAGAGACAACCTGTCATGCCAAAGTGCTCATCAAATTTTGAGATCAAAATAATTAGAGAAAGTCTATTTAATTTCATTTATTTAATTCATGTCACAAGGTTAAATATTTATCAAAACTTTATGACAAGGAATATCCAAATTATAATATTTTTATTGGAACTTCCTAGCACAAGTGTAACTCACATACCAAATTCCAGACCATTATGATGAAAATTCAGAGAAATATACACTTAATTTAAATTTCCCTAAGTTTACGTGACCCTAACTTAGAACAGTAATTTTGGTGGCTACATGTGCCACCATGTGTTATGCTACACTATTCTGGATAGGTCTTGATATCCTCTACAATTTTCATGTAGTACATATTTCTTAAGAATGCCCAGAATGTCCATTAATTTGCAAAATAAAATGACTTTATTAGTTAAACATATTGTCACATTTGATTTAAACCATTTCATCTGATATGGTTTGCGGATAGCGCTCAATGCACATCTGGAATGAATCTAACAACTCTGATTTAATTATATCACCAAGCATTAA